>PITA01003422.1:13135-140044 GCA_004023965.1 Spilogale gracilis | reverse complement strand
GTGAATGACCTCCAGAAAACAGGGAAGGGATGTTTTCTACCTTTGTAAATACAAATTTGACTAATAAAAATTTATATTACCTGAAGTCTGACTCCCAAGAAACATGCTATGTACTAATGATCTGCCATAATTATGCTTTGGAAAGTTTAAAATATAAGTGTATGGTGAGCACCTAACCCTGCAAGACCCACATTGCCCAACTTTGGCTATAAAATTTGTTTTAAAAGGTCAGGTACAATTATTTTGAAGTATTTGGGTCATTTCAAAAGACTCATATGTAGGCACTTACTGTGTCCCTTTGTGTTTCTTGTTGATTTCTTTTTTCCTAGAGGGAGAAGATGAGGATGAAGAGGATGAAGAGGAGGAAGAGGAGGAAGATGAAGATGAGGAGGAAGATGAAGGAGAGAAGGATGCAGAGTCCCTGGATGAGAGCTTGGGTGGCGATGCTGAGCTCCCTGGGTTTACTCTCCCTGGCATCACGTCTCAGGAACCTGACTTCGAGCAGGGAAACCTGGGCCCTTTGGGTGGAGCCACCAACCAGGTGCCAGATGCCATCGAGTGGGAACAGCAGAATCAGGGCCTGGGTAAGAGTTGTTTGTGTTGCTTTCTTCCTCTTCTCTCGCCTCCTCTTATTTTTCTAAGGTGGCAGTTTTCTTTCTTGGCCCAATTATGGAGCAAAATGGATTTTCTGGTGATGTTTATGGATGGATCATTTCAGAAAAAGTTATCAGTTTTTTCTTATATGTTTATATTCAGTGCTGTTAAATAGCCAGGCTCCAAACGGTCTCCAGCTGCCCACTAAGAGCATAGTTACCTAGATTTTGGAAGGAATTCTGTCTTTCCTTCCCAGCTGGAAGACAGCTATAGGTTTTGGGAGGAATTCCAAGTGTGGAGAAGACGTGAGTAACCAGTGTGCTGAACAAGCAGCGTGAATGGTCTAAAGTCAGAAAACAAATATATGGTGTTACCTTCTGTCGCTGTGGAATTTGCTCCCTAGGGGAAATTCTCCCCCCGCTTCTGAGCAAGCACTCGGCAGTCTTGTCACTTTTCTGTTCCCCCTTAAGGCTGCAGTTGCTTGTCAGAGTCAGGCTCAGTTCGACATTCAGTGTCCAGACACCCATGTGCTTGCTCTCTCTTGGGCATGGCCTGAAGTGTCCTGGAGAGGCTCCGTGGATGCAGGCCCACCTCACCTCGGACCCTCTCTCCCCGATCAGCAGGGAAGACAGACGGGGGCGTCTGTCTCCTTTTGGCTTT
This sequence comes from Spilogale gracilis, assembly GCA_004023965.1. Classification (NCBI taxonomy): domain Eukaryota; kingdom Metazoa; phylum Chordata; class Mammalia; order Carnivora; family Mephitidae; genus Spilogale; species Spilogale gracilis. The sequence continues at coordinate 138,790 of PITA01003422.1, read as the reverse complement.
TTCTAGAGAGATGCTGTAAAGCTCTGGCTGATTCCTTGAGGCCTCATTCTTCTCCCAAGAATGCCCTCTCTGAAATTCTCTTAGTCTTTAACAGTTAGCCTCATTTATAATCTTCAGTGCAGCAGAGGTTAGTTTTAGAAGTCATATAAGCAGTGTTTGATGATTTCATGAAGATTTGGATGTTGGTTTGGAACTTTGCTCTGGAAATCACACGCATGTATTATGGTTCCTTGATTGGAATGTCCAATTTTGAATCCTATTTGTGATTTTTTTAAAGATCATTCTTTTCTCTCATGAAACTCTCTTTTAGATCTGTGGTGAGGAAGGGTGAATGCATTTATATGAGGGCAGAGCTAGAAAATCTCTGTGTCAAGTTATTAAATGTAGTTTAAAATACGCTCTTTTTTTTTTTTTTAAGACTCTATCATTTATCTATTTACCTATCTATCACCTCAGAGAGAAGAGAGCATGCATGCATACATATGAGTGATGGGGGTGGAAAGAGGCAGAGGCAGGAGAAACAGGCTCCCCATTGAGGAGGGAGCCCCACTTGGGGCTCAATCCCAGGACCTCAAGGTCATGACCTGAGCTGAAGGCAGACACTTGACCAACTGAGCCACCCAGACCCAGGGATAGAGAGAAAAGCAAGAGTGGTGCCTTTTTTTGACTGGAGCAGAATCCACTTTATAAAGGTTTCAATGAGGGGAGGGTGAGTTTTATAATAAAAGTAGGGGGGCGCCTGGGTGGCTCAGTTGGTTAAGCGACTGCCTTCAGCTCAGGTCATGATCCCGGAGACCCGGGATTGAGTCCCACATCGGGCTCTCTGCTCGGCAGGAAGCCTGCTTCTTCCTCTCTCACTCCCCCTGCTTGTGTTCCCTCTCTGGCTGTGTTTCTCTCTGTCAAATAAATAAAATCTTTAAAAAAAAAAAAAAGTAGGTATAAGAGGGTGAAGCAGAAACATGGAAACAGCCCTGTTGTCCTCCTGTCCTGCCTCCTGAGTCTAGCCCCCCTGCATGGCTAAATATTCTTAAATTAGAGATACCAGTTTAGTGATTTGTTATGCTTTTAAAAGTGATTCCCATAAGTCCTGAGTTTTTTTTTAATATATCAGAATTTGTCTTATTATAATAATTTACCATTTCCCCAGATGTCCCTTACCTTTTACTGTCATTTCCTTTCCTGATAAATTCATTTTATCAGCATGCTTTAGTGCTGAGTTTCCTGGGAACCAGAACAAGGAAAACGTCTTCCAAGCTGGGTTTTTTGTTTGTTTGTTGGTTTTTCCCTTCCCACTGTGGGAAGGCTGTGTTTGAGTAGTACCTGGGACTATAATTTTATTTGCTCATCAACATTTTCTTGGTCACAACCAGTAATAACTTGTGAATCAACATTAATTGATACAGTTTTCTAAATACTCTCAGGTCAGATGAGGCAGAGGAAAACCGCTCCTATTTGTGATGGATTTTGTGGTAGGCAGAATAGTTGCTCCCTAAAGATGTCTGTGTCCTAATCTCTGAAACCTGTGAATGTGTTACCTTACCTGGCAAAAGGGATGTTAGCGAGGTAATTAAGTTAAGGATCTTAGATGGGGAGGTTATTCTGGATCATCTGGGTCAGCCCAGTATAATCACAAGTGTCCTTGTAAAGGGAAGACAGAGTCAGAGTCAGAGAAAGAGATGTGATGAGAGAGGCAGAGGTCAGAGTGATGTGGCCACGAGCCGTGGAATGCTAACAGCTTCCAGAAGCTTAAAAAGGCAAGGAAATGGATTTTTCTCTTGAATCTTGAATCTTTAGAATGCAACCCTGCTGACATCCTGATTTTAGCCCCTCAAGACCCACTTCAGACTTTGACCTGCAGAACTGTAAGATGATAAATTTGTGTTGTTTTGAGCCACTAAGTTTGTGGTAATTTGTTACAGCAGAAATAGCAAACCAATACAGATTTCAGTAAGTATTTTATGGGAAGCATTATTTTAGGAAGTAGAGCTACATGGCAGCTGTAGTCAGAGTGTGACTGTTGTAAACTTTAGTGTGGTTTTTCTTTTTCAGGGATTTAGATATTTATTTTAGAGAGAGAGAATGAGCATGAGAGAATGGGGAGGGGAAGAGGGAGAGGGAGAAACCTCAAGTAGAACTTCCTGCTGAGCACAGAGCCCAAAGTGGGGCTCAATCCCAGGACCCCAAGATCATGACCTGAGCCAAAATCAAGAGTTGGATGCTCAACCGACTGAGCCACCCAGGTGCCCCACGTGTAGTTCCTTATGAATCATTAAAAGTGCAAAAATTGAAACCTTTTAAAAAGTAATTCTATTTAATACAATACCATTCTAATTGACTTTCTTCATGCTTGTTTTCAGTTGGGTTACTTCATTTATAGATTATCACATCCTATTTTATAATATGAATGCAATTCTAAAGCAAATGCTAAAACCCATATAAACCTTTAAAAATGAACAGATTGAAGTGGGAAGCTGGGATTGGCTAAAAATAACACAAACTCTTTGAATAAATTATAGTTTCATTCCCTGTGAAATAACATGAGCAGACGACTTAGATGACTTTCGAAGCAAAGTCATAGATTCATGGCCTCAAATTTTCTGAGCTTCTGTTTTCTACTTGTCACATACACATCACCTCTAAAGCTTTGGAGGAAGAGAATTCAGCTTTTTGACCTTGCTGTTGAGAGGTGTGAGTGGAATGAACTGTATGTCATCAGGATAGAGAGAATTCGCAGCCCAAGTCCCCTGTCATGGCTGAGATGGAACCATCGATTGGTAAAATGCTAGTAGCATACAGGAAGTTGTTTATTCAAACATAGTCAATTTCTTCTCTTATTTAACAAGTTCATTTCTTCAAGTTATTGGCAAGGACCTGTCCAGAGAGCAGATGTGATGACTCACCCCACTTTTAATCCTGTTATGTACTACAATAAATCACACAACTATGCCTTTTAATGTATAAAATCAATATGATCAAAGTTGAGTCAACATATACATTTTAATGCCAAAGTATTTCCAATATAATTAATACCTGGGGAGTCTTTCCTTTTTGTATTCTATCTCTGTCAGGATGCTTCTAGGTATCAGGTAGCAGGAACCCTAACTTAAACTGGATTAAAGAGTAAAGGAATCTATTTTCTTTGAAAACAAGAAGTCTAGAGACAGAGCCCTTGGGTCAGTTAACTCAGTATCTGTGCAGTCATCACTGACTTCAGGTTTTCCCATTTTGCTGCACTGTCCCCCTTGCTGTGTGACTTTGCCCCGGGACTGGCCTCCTTATGCTTGCAATGGCAGAAGCCATTTCACATGTCCCACCCAGAGAAGACATTATCCAGAGAAAGGAGGCTATCTTTTCACTGTGTTTCTTTCCTAAGAGAGAGCCTTTCCTAGAATCCCCCAGTAGAATTCTTCCTGCTGGTTAGAATTCTCTAACCAGCTGGGATTAGGCTACATGCCCGTTTCTAAACAGTCATTGCAGGGGGACTGTGATCACATGACTGATGGGAGGATGGGGGTGGGTGTCAACTACCAGGAGGTCACCGTGATTCCTGTGTGTTTCCGGTCACTTCCTTGTAACTGATACTATCCATGTCTCTTCTGTCCTCTAAGAATCTCATGGTCAATCCTGTTGAATTAATAACCTTATTTTCAATATGTTTTGAGTTCATAAGTTCTGGATAAGAGCCCGAGGGAGGCCTTGTTCCACTTTCTTCCTCAGGAGACCATTTTGACCACTTTTCCATTTGGTTGATGATCTGGATGGACAGTACCTCCGAAAGCCGTCATGCGGTTAATTGCAGGACTATCACAGCTCTCTTCACTTTTTTTCCAAAGCTTACATCTAACATTAGAATGGGCTTGTTTTTTTGTTTAATTTTTTTAATGGATTTTTGATTTAGGAATAGAACATTTTTCTCTGGAGGTCTTTAAAAAAACACGATAAATATTCAGTTAACAGACTAGGGATGTTTCATCTATCTTCATCAGACATTCAGTGAGCACCTACTATGTGTGTGCCAGATGCTGTGGAAATACTGACAGGCTAACACATGAATTACCACGGGACCGAGAGTGGTCCCACAGACGCGAGGTCGGTGGCTGAGCAATTCCTCAATTCCTCAATTCAGTGAGGAACTGAATCATCACTTACAACCAGAGGCTGATTTGAGTGGCAGCCGTCTGTGAGGCGTGCCTTCAAGGAGGCTTTACCGGTCCCCTAGTATATACCACCCTTTCTGCCTTAACATGGTGCCTACTTCCTTTGGACTGAGATTGAGGGCCTTGAGAAGGCCCTCAAAAAATGCATATCTACTATCTGGGCAGGATAACTCATTAAGATATTATCATTTATTTATTATTATTGTTACTAATTTACCAGGCTCATTAGCTCATGATTTGGGATGATGCTAAGGAAAAAGAGAGAGAGGACCACAAGACAAATGTGTTTTGAATTGGTAGGAAGGTAGAATGAACTGTAGTCAAAGAGTGTGGGGGTTGGGCCCTGTAGGAACTGAGCTCTTGACCCTGGGAAAGTCAGGCCTTTCGCCCTAAAAATGTCAGCTCTTCTCCTTCTTCCCCTTGTGCTCCTTCTTATTCTTTGAAACCACTTAACATGTAGCTGAGACTGAACACTAAATATAGTCCAACATGGGCTGTGGCAAGAAGGAGAAGATGCTCCACAAAAGATAGTGGGAAGGGGTGCCTGAGTGGCTCAGTCATTGAGCATCTGCCTTCTGGGATCGAACCTTGTATTGGGCTCCCTGCTCAGTGGGAAGCCTGATTCTCCCTCTCCCACTCCCCCTGCTTGTGTTCCCTCTCTTGCTGTGTCTCTCTCTTGAGTCAAATAAATAAAATCTTAAAAAAAAAAAGATCGTAGGAAGTGTGACGTTTCAAACAATTCCACTGCAACAGATGTCTGTATTTTGATGTTTAACATGCTAAGCTATGGGTTGAAAGGTTGCTCAGGAAGCTTGCCAGACTAACATAAGTAAGTATATGTATGAAAGGAGAGGGAGGAATGGAACCTTAATCCAACATAACCGGCACAAAGCGAGTGGCAGATTGGCTAAAGCCTGCAGACCAGTGGTTCTCAATCTTGGGTCCCCATTGGAATCACCTAGAGAGTGACACAATTTCCTGAAGCCTGGGTCTTACCCTAGAGGACAACTGTCCTAGATTGTTCCTTTGGGGTAAGGCAGCTTCTGTTTATGCAGGGGGATGGAGAAAGGGGATTTTAAGAAGTGTTTGTATAGTCTGTGAATGGACTCTCCATTAGTAGAGATTTACATGGCTTTTAGTGATCTTTTGTATATTGTGTTCATGTGTTTTAAGAAAACCCTCCCCTGGCTTTATACAGTCACATAGAGATCAAACTTAAAGTCAATATCTATGCTGTAGTTTCCCCAGAAAGCCAATGGCCACATTATGGACTCCTGAATCTGGAAGGGGGAGGTTTGTCTCCAGACTCCTGCATCTGGGAAGACAGAGCATCTTCTGATGGGAGTGTCCTTGATGGGAATCTCCCAATTGCCTGGGGTTTCTTCCAGTCCTGAGTTGGTACCCAGGGTTTCTGCATTTGAGAATAAAGCCATTTGCCCTTTCTTTGGAAAAGACTAAATTATTTTTTTCTAATCAGAAGGAGCAGAAGATTTAGGTGCAGACTTCCTTTTTCACATTAGCAAGGCACAATGATGTCAGAGTTTAAAATAGAGATCGTGATCCCTGCCTCTCTCTCCCTCCCAAGGATGAGCCCATAAGAGAAATGAGGTCTGCAGAGGAGGACACCTTCCAAGGCCTAGATATTGTTTCGCCATAGATCTTTCCATTTGAGCTGTTGGTACTAGTTGGAGATTCTGGGGGAGACAATTCTGTCCCTATGCCTATAGTGAAAGATTCAACAAACTCAGGATTTCTGTAGGCTTGAAAAGCACTTATTTCTTGAATTTTCCATTTACTTATTTTTATCCTGTTGTATTGTAGGTATTTTTGTCAGAAGCCTTAAATCCTCATTGTAGCACGAGGTAGGTTATAAATAGGTTAAATTCATAAAAACGAATAGACTTCTTTCCCGCTGACCGCTTCCAACTGTGCTCACAAATGTCTGCCGAGGACCACAAAACAGAAATTCGTATGAACTCAAAGTCAAAAGGGGAGGTGGCCAAGCCTGCAGAAAATCAGGTGCTGGCTTAAAAAGAATGTGATGTACTCTTGTTCCTACCTTTCATCTTGACAGTCATGACACTTCTTATGGGCAGTTATGTGTATTGGCTACAAGCTTCCGTGTTTCCTTAACATAGGAAACATTAAGTTGTTTGAAAAAGGAAAAGATTGATGGCATGGAAAATTTTGTGGGTTGTGCTAAATGTTTTTTTTAAGACTGACACCTAATGACTTTTCAGAGCTGGTTGTAGGACTTTTGTACCAACAATTTCAGGCTGAACTGGGGCTTCAGGAATTCATTAATTCCAAGAGTCATCAGCAGAACTCAGATCATTAACACACACGCACGCATGCACACACAAACCATTTGCTTTGCCCAGGTTAGCTGTGGGACACTGCAAGTTCCCTTCTCTTTCTAGATTTTCCTTTGAGGAAAACCGTGTGAGGGAAACCCACAACATAGAGTTAGTAGACAATGTCTTTACAGACCAGGGGCAGCCACAGCTATCTATGTTCAGAGTGGCTAATTCCCGCAGACATAAAGCCTTTCTGGAGATAATCCTGTGTTGAGGAATGGAAATCAGTGTTGGTTGTTAAAATAAAAATCTTTGCACCAGCTGTGCCTCTCCAGTACTGTAGTCGTAGGTTCTGCATGATCTAAAAGGGCTGCCAACCTCTCAAACTGGCCTCAGGAAGCCAGAACTATTTTTGAAATTCAAAGGATTAGTGGTGCAAAGCAAAAATACAACCCAGAGGGATTAACTGTTGAAACAAGGAATCAGACATTTAGATCAGGTCACTTGGAGCTTCAACAGCTCGGGGATAAGAAGCATTTTTGTCTCTTTTATGTATCACTGGTGTAGTCCAGGACCTCCACGATCCGTCTGGGGTCTACTTTCCCATTTTACTTTTCCTGGCTTCTCTGGTCCAGACCTTTGCCTTCAACAGACTATTGTCACTGTCACCAGAGCATACATTTCTGCAGACCTGTATCTGCCCATGGGCGGCTCTTGCCGAAGCCTTCGCTGGAAACCCTAGACTCACATTGAGCCCTCCTTTGTGAAACTCGCTCAGCATTACTGTCAGGATTGCTCAATTTCCATTCACGCATTATCTCATTTTGCTCATTATTTTTTGGGAGACTCACAACACCTAGCACCCAGCATTGAGTACTGTGGATTGCTTAAAAGGGGGTTCTTTCCCATCTGGTAACTGTTCTGGGCCTGAAACTTTCCATCACCTTTGGGAGGAGGGATGAGTGTGTCCTATTGCAGTGGGGCATTTAAACAGTGGTCCCTTATGTAACTATCCTGAGTTGCAGTGTGGGGCCCAGGTGAGGTTTTTAAATGCAATTCAGCTCGATTAACAGAAAAAGCATTAGCCCGATTCACGGACAAAAATGGTAACTGATCAGGTACTGAAGGCGTCCCATAATGCTTATAACTTACACTAAAGCTTAAATGATCACATGGCAGATAGAACTTCATCTGATATTAACTTTCCCTGGTTCTCTCTAATTACCCCAAAGTAGTTTTCGCATCTACAGAGTCTTTTGGGTCCTAAACCATAGAGAGCATTTTGAAGGCCAGATTTTCTGGAACATAATCTAGCATTTTATTTTCTTTTTCCAGCTTTATTGAGATATCACTGACATATAACATTGTGTAAGTTTTAAGTGTACAATGTGTTGATTTGATGTACTTATATATTGCAAAATGATTACCAATGTAATGTTAGCTACCTCCATCCCATCTCATAACTATCTTTTCTTTTTTTTGGTGAGTAATCAAACATTTTAGTATTCCCCCCTCCCCCTCCCAGAATGAACTTTGAGTGATTCTACACTGTGGAACTGATCAGACTTTGGAAATGTTGGGCCACTTACCTCCATTGTCTCAGCATCTGAATCACATAGAATCAGATGATTGCATTCCCACAGTGATTTATCATTCAAAAAATTTCCAAATAGTTAATTAGGTGGTGTCATGGAAATAGGGCCTTTGTAGCTTCTTCCAAAGAATATAAATCGCCATAGTATTCGCTAGATGGAAGTGAGAAACTTAATGAACCTGATTCTCCTGCTACTGAATCAGAGCTTCCCCAAGTCAGAGAATCCAGTTGTCTTTTTATATCTCACTTCTGGGTACAGGAAGATATAGTATTAATCGTATTTTAAGTGCTTCAGGGTCCTGCTTTGAAAGAAAAAAAAATCTATTTTCATGTCTTTAATGTCCTGTAGGAGTTCCTAGATATTGGGTTCTTGTGTCAAAGTTTCACTAAAAATAAATTTAGACTGTTGATTATAGAGATCCTTCTAGAAACCTACACTCAACTATCTCGGCTCCAAATTATTCATCTTTATTTACACAATAATTTGTATGAGATACTAGACATAATGCTTTACAGGAGCTGAAGCCCTTATCTGTATTTTCATAATTAAATTTCATTGAGTTAGAGAATTAGGGGGAAAATCACATTTCTTTCATTAGGAATAGATTTCTTATGTGAAAATTCAGCAGTCACTTTTCCTTTGGAGAACTAGAGAAGGAGCCTTGGAACTAAGCCAGAAAATAATCTCTTCATCAACTACAGTTAATAAAAACATTAATAAGGCATATTACATCTGAGGAGAATGCTGTGAACTAATTCCTTCGTGATCAGAATGCACTTGTAGGCTCAGATGGGGAATTATGGTGAGATAATCTAGTAGGCTCTCCTGAGAATTAAACAAGAAGAAATACTGAGAGAACTGGGGAAATTTTCAGGAAGGAACAAATTAAGTATAAATTGCCTTCTTTGAAAAATACAGAGGGAAATAAAGGTGATGTTAAAAAAGCTTCTAGTTATATTAAAACAAAATTGAGAAAGTAGTGGAAACAGTGTCCTTATCTCTTGATTTGAAGTTAGATGCTGCTAAAGTAAGGTGAATTACTTAATCAAATGTTACTGGTGTGCCGTATTAAGAACCTGGAATATTTGGGGTGCCTGGGTGGCTCAGTTGGTTAAGCGACTGCCTTCGGCTCAGGTCATGATCCCGGAGTCCAGGGATCGAGCCCCACATTGGGCTCCCTGCTGGGCAGGAAGCCTGCTTCTCCCTCTCTCACTCCTCCTGCTTGTGTTCCCTCTCTGGCTGTGTTTCTCTCTGTCAAATAAATAAATCAAAATCTTAAAAAAAAAAAAAAAAGAACCTGGAATATTTGTAGTCTCTCAGACATTATTTGATCACCAAACAATGCACTTGACTTTGCATTTCAGAAAATAGAGCAATTCAGTTTTTCCCTGTCTCCAGTTGAGATCATAAAAAAAGGAAGTGAAAGCCTCAAAACTAAGCTTAGTGATCAGGGGTGGCTGAAGTCGGCCTGTGAACTTGTCCACTTCCTTTCAGCATTTGGTAATTAATAACCACAGGGTTTTGCGTTTCCAACTCAGAACTGTCCTGCTTTTCTGTTGGACAAAAAGATTCTTTCACAGAACCTGGCACGAAATATAGATATATGGTCAACAAGGGGCCCCAGTTTCAATTCATGTGGAGCATCTTTAAAATAACCTTCACAAACATACAGACTATCAAGACCCAGGGAAGGAATTTAAAGTGGAGGAGTGCTCACAACTGAGGGAATTTTGATTTACCTCTTCCATCTCTAAGTTTTCCTGCAGGGCTGAAATATTTCTGAAATAATGGGGATTTGATTTTTAAGCTGCTCCTTTTAAAAGAGGATAGCAACTATTTGGAACAGGATGGATTTGATGAATCCTTGGGGATAAATACTCAAAGTAATTTTGGTGACTTCCAACTGCATAAGGTCTAATATGAAATCAACCATAGGCAACAGGTGAATGACTATGTAGGTTTGTTTATCACAAGCCTGAGAAAATATTGGACAACCTGTATGACCAAGACCTTGGGCTTCTGACCCCTACCATATGGGAAGCAGATGAGTCAGGGACCGTGCACAGAGAGGTAAGCTGAAGAGTTGTTACCAATAGGCCTTACTATTCAGGGTGGCCACTGAAACCACAGAGACAACTCATTGGCTTTAACCCATTAATAAAAATGGGGTAGGGGCAAACCATGGGAAAACCTACAATGCTAGGAAGTTTGTTTTCAGAGAAATCTTGCAGCCTTTTCTCCCTCCTCCATGGCCACCATCCTCTTCATCCTCATTTCTCACTCTTCCTTTGAGCTCGGGTGGCACCTCTCCCAGGATCTCCTTGGCATCCAGAGGGGCCTCGTCTTCTCTTAATTCCCTTCTCTGTGTTGAAACACTCTTGAAGACCTTGGTTTGGAGACTTTTTTGAGGGATCATCAATAATTCATAGTTGTTAAAAGATACATTTTAAAATTAGAATTAATCATGATTCTCATTCAGCTATAAAATGAAAATGTGTCAGAGATTTTGAAAAGCTCATTAATTAATAAAGGAATCAGACAGATGCTACAACCAGTTCAAAGCAGAGATCAAAGAATCATAAATTTACATGGAATCAAGGACCGTTAAAATGAATTTAGAAATGAATGCAGGGTGACTTTTCACATTTTTTTGTTTAGAGAAGAATTATTTGTATTGTTATGAGTTATCTACAATTTAAAGAGTCGTAAAATAATCCAAGGCAGTGCAGAGCCCTAATGCAATCACTTAATTTTCAGAGGCTTCAGCACACCATTGCAAGGATATTCAATAGTCTCTTCCTTATTCTAAAGTTTTTTTTTTTTTTTCAACACCCTAAAGCAAGGCTACCTTGTAATCCTAATGTGTTTGGAAACATTTCTATTGTGAAAGAATACTTGTTAACTCAGAGAACTCAATGGTGGAGGTTGGGTAAGTGTGGGAATATATCTGCTAGGGAAGGCCAGCTGCTGTAACAAACAGCTTCCAGCTCAGTGGCTGAACACAATGGATTCTTACTTGCCCTTTCACAGTTCCCAGTCAGTCACTCCGTTACACTTCTGTCAGGTGTCTCCACATCTTTCTGGGCCTAGGCAGCCTCACTGGATTTGGTGCATCCAGCCAGAAGGCAGGAAAGAGACACAACTTAGGAAAGCCTGCGGGACCTCTTTAGCTTGGAACAGACTTGTTTTTCTTCCACTCATATTTTTTTGGGGAGAACTATTACGTGCCCCCATGGGCCAGGCGGTCACGGTGGGAGCAAATGTGCCTTAGCTGAAGGAAAAGCAGCTTGGTGAACACTTTGCATTTTCAGGAGTCTGCTTCTAGGGACAAGTCCCTTAAAAGGCAAACCCCAGAAAACCGTTGGCTGTTTATAAATTATTGCTTAGTCATTAGTGATGAGCTTAACATAGTGTGTGTCAATCAGGAGTGTGTGAGAAACGGAGAAGAAAAATCTATATTGTTAGGCAGGATATAACATATGCTGTGGACAAAAAAAAAAAAAAAAAAAAAAAAATCTCTGAGGATACCAAAGGGTAGAAGAGTAATTTCAACTAGGAGGAACTACTATAGGAAGCATTAGAAACAACAGGTTGGCAGTTGAGAGTCTAGAATTTGGTCAGGAAATCCTGGATTCAAGCCTACACTTTACCACCGTTGACTCTGGATGAGTTTAACTTTTCTGAGCCTAGATTTTCCTAACTCTAAAAAGAGCATAATAAATCACCACATAGGATTTTTGTAACATTACATGAATAAATGTATATGTGCAAAGTGAAGCAAAAACTCATTTATGAAACCTTCAAGGTTAGGTTGCTTCAGCGGGTGGTAGAGCCTGAGGCGTCTGCTCATCAAAGGCCCTTGGGCTCCATTCTTTTCCTGCCTCCCGTCTCAGGGAGCTTTTATATATGGGAATTCCTAATCAGACTGTATTTCAGAAAAGGGAGTCCATTACCAACCATACATTTGAAAACCTAGTTATTTTTGAGAGTATAATAGTTGAACTGTTTAAAAACCTGACAAGGATTTCTAGCAGCCTTTGCTGATTTATTCTTTCTTTCCCAACAGTGGTTGTCTGCACAACACTGAATTAACTGTTTAGTTTAGCTGCTGTAGTGTGAAGCGATTTGCCTGCCTTAGAGACAACATAAATAGTTGATCAGTTTTTCACTTTTCAGACATTATTTCTTCAAGCTATAGGTAAGGTTTTTGTTTCTTATTCTACATTTTTGCCTGTAAGATTTTTTTTTTCCAGTTTCATTATCTATTTTAATTTTGGGAATATGTAGGATAATTACAGAATGCTCTCAGGAAAGAAAAAAAAATCACATGACTACCTTCAGAACATTTAGCACAAAGGCAGTAGCATTAGGATATGAACTTGAAATTTGAGAGTGTTCTCTACTACTTAGTTCCTCGTATAAGTTCCTATCCAACTTCTTTGCATGAATGTCTTAATATTCTTATATAGCTGAGCATAATCTTTAGGAGAAAGCAGGTGCAGTGAACATTAACATGCTTACAAATTACCTGGGAGTCCTAATAAAATGCGGGGTCTGATTCAGTTAGGTCTGGGGTGGGACGACATTCGTATGATGCTCCCAGGAGATGTTGATGCTGCTGGTCTGTGGGCCACACTGTGAATGGCAAGAGCCAGTGGACTTAACTTTTTATCTGGGAAGTTGAGGAAGCCTCACTTGGAGAGTAAGGGGTCCAGAAGGTCATCTTTTATTTATTTATTTATTTATTTATTTATTTATTTATTTATTTATTCATTTATTTATTTATTTATTTGACAGAGAGAGAGAGATCACAAGCAGTCAGAGAGGCAGGCCGAGAGAGAGGAGGAAGCAGGCTCCCTGCTGAGCAGAGAGCCCAATGTGGAGCTTGATCCCAGGACCCTGAGATCATGACCTGAGCGGAAGGCAGAGGCTTTAACCCACTGAGCCACCCAGGTGTCCCCAGAAGGTCTTCTTAAAAAGGAGTTAGAATTTCATGGTGTCTGCTTTCATTAAAACTGTAGTTGCTTGGTCCTCCTAGAATTCGTTAGATCCTTAGACTAGCTCATTTTGGCTCTATTTTAAAATTTTAATATAACTTTATGTAATTACGTTGTTTTGTTTACTCTTAACAGTAGTGACAAGGGCATTTCATCGCTCTCTGCCTTGTTGTCTTCAAAAGTGAAAGTGCCTCATGTGTTACTTACTGCAGAGGAGCAATGTGGATGAACTATGTTGTTCTTTTTTTTTTTTTTAATGCCATTCTTGACTAGTATGTCTAATTTTACTGACAAGTCTTGCTGTGAACCCAGCTGCTCAGATCATTTCCACAGTTATTAGTTTTGCTTATCAGAAGTATGGAATTTTAGATCTTCCCTGTGGCTGATTAGAGCGTAGTGCCAAGGAAGCCAACCCCCAGCTCTGGTCAGGTAAGGATCACAGGCTGAATCCTAAATAACAGCCCCAGGACTGTGCTGTTTATCACAGGAGAGTCCCGGTCAGAGCAGATTGGAACAGGGCAAGTCCAGCCTTGCTCTAGGAAGAAAAATATCCACGTACATCTTCAAAGTTTTTATTGAATACCTACCTTTTTTTTTTAATGAGAATTCAGAAGATTTTTTTTTAAAGATTTTATTTATTTATTTGACAGAGAGAGAGATCACAAATAGGCAGAGAGGCAGGCGGAGAAAGAAGGGGAAGCAGGCTCCCCACCAAGTGGAGCACCAGATGCAGGACTCGATCCCAGGACCCTGAGATCATGACCTGAGCTGAAGGCAGAGGCTTAACCCTCTGAGCCACCTAGGCGTCCCATGAACACTTACCTTTTATATGGCTTTTTTTTTTTTTTTTTTTTTTTTAAAGAGAGAGAGATAAAGAGAGTGAGCATGAGTAGCGGGGAGAGGGAGAAGCAGGCTGTCTGCTGAACAGGGACTCGATGCGGTACTCAATCCCAGGACCCTGTCCTGAGCCGAAGGCAGATGCCTAATCTACTGAGCCGTGTAAATATAGAGTAAAATACAGCAATTGTAGCTCTCATTAACTGGATGTTGGCTCTATATCTCTATTGCTAAGCACTTGATTTACTTTACGTTGTTTGAGTTTCATAGGTAGTTATTATTATTCTCTGTTTATAATTAAGAAAACCTCAGGGTGTGCTTCAGATAAAAATGGCTCCCAAATTTCCACCATCTCAAATTAGCCATGTCATTTCCAGGCATCACACCCCAATGTGATGATATCCATCAGACAAGAGGCATTATCTCTTTCTCCCAATCTTTTTGAGGAAGAAAGATCCCCAGAAGCTGCTCACAGGTCCTTTTTTTTCCAGTCCCATATTGGCCACGGTTGTGTCATATGTCAGGTCTAAACCAATTACTAGCAAAATAAATGGAAATATGCTGGTCCCATTGAGTTAGGCCTGGGGTCAACAGAGTACATACAGCCTTTGGGCCAAATCCAGCCTGATGACTGTTTCTGTAAATAAAATTTTATTGGAACACAGCCATGCTGTATGTTTACCCATCATCTGTGGTTGCTTTCAGCATACAGCATCAGACTTGAGTGGTTGCACAGAGACCTTTTAACCTGTAAAATACAAAATATTTATTATCTGGCCCTTTACAGAAAATGTTCGCTGACTATAAGCATAGGAGACCCATCAGGAGCCATTTCCTGCACCAAGGAAGAGGCCCTGTGGGCAGAATAAGGGTTCTTTCCAGAAGGAAGGAGTAAGTGGCTGTTGGAGAGGCAATATGTAGTGACTGTTCCAGAAAGGGAATCTTTTTTCCAGGGAAGTGGATTTGCTTTGAAGGACGTTTGTGTGGGAAGGTAGCTGTAACAGTGACAGGACAGTATCTTAGACTGAAGTCAAGTGAAATGTATTAGGTGAAAGTAGGAGAAGGAAGCAGAAGTGATGACTCCTGGGTCTTGACATGTGAGAGATTATGAACAATTCTTCCACATTCAGGTCGCTCAGCCAGTGCAGTGTCCCAAGTAGTTCCCAGGGGTCACATGTGATGGGGAGCACCAGAAATGGAGCAGAGCAGCTCCTAAGCTTTTGCCTTGCCCTGATAAGGGTTTTAATTTCCATAGACAAAGGAAACAAGAGGAACTGCAAACATGATCAAGGCAGCACGGGTAGCCAAAATGTGAGAAGCCATGGCCATTTCATTTCCGAGCAGGAGACGATGGTGGGCTTACTTAGCTACTACACTTCTGGACTCCAGCAAAGCAAAAAGAGAGCCGAGGTAAAAGTAATAATCCCTACTCATTAACTCCAGATAAATACATAACTCATGATTGGTAGTAGTTTCTAAAAATTTCTGTTCTGATAGTACAACTAAAAATGAATGTGATAGGGAAGCAAAAGGTGGAATTAAAAAAAACAACCAACAACAATGTTGTTTTAGGAGGAACTTGGATTTCAGAAGAAGACAGTGTGTGTGGGAGCAGTGGAGCAGAAAGATGTAGATCACACCCCTAGCGAGCTCTGGCAAATTGAAAACGTTGGTCACCCTCTCTGAGGCCCGGTCCCCATCTGTAAGTCAGGAGAGTGATATTAACCACACAGAGGTCCTTGGAGGCCAATCATCCACTCTTGCTCTTGACCTCATTCTTTTCACTTGGGGATATTGTTGTATCTTTCAGTTCTCACTCTTTAAAAATCTTCCGATCTTTCCAAACCTTTAATAACTGATGTGTCATTAAGGACTAAACGTGGTTTAGCTCAGGGGCCCTTTAGCTTGTTTCCTTTGGCCTCCACTGTCCTGCCTGCCCACCAAATGCATAATGCCACCAAGTCCATGGCCCCCTCAGTGGGCTTGTAAATGGCCGGGGGCATTGGCTGTGATGTGGAGGGCCCACTGGGGTATTCCAAAGGGACGAAGAAGATTACAACATGGCCAGACGGCACTGCTGCTGGCCATGCAGAGAGTGAGGCCTTGGTGCACATGAAACCATGTCGTGGTAGGTGGCCCCCGACAGAAGGGGCCAGTGGCTCAAGCCTGGCTTCAGCAGGCATCCTTGGCAAGGCAGATGATCCGCAGGTGGTCAGTAGACACTCTCAGGTGAGTCCTGGATACTCAGATGATGCTCTTTCAGGTCCTGCTTTGCCACATCTGCTCCTTATTTCCTTCTTGGTCAGCTTCCATAACCACCTTTCAAATCTCCAGGGTCCCAATTGTTAACTCTCTTCCTTTCTCGCCCTTCTTGCTTCCAGCTCCAGTACCCAGTTTTATCCCTGCTCCATTTTCCAAAATGTTCTTCTTTTCTTTTCTTTTTTTTTAAACAACCTTATTGAAATAAAATTTACATATCATAAAATTCACTTATTTAAAATGTACAATTCAGTGTGTTTGAGTGTATTTAGAATTGTGCAAGTATCACCATAGTCTAATTTTAGAACCTTTTCATCCCAAATCACCTTGAGCGCATTATTAGTCACTCTCCCTCCTACCCCGAACCCCTGCTGCTTCCAGCCCTAGACAACCAGTAATCTACTTTCTGTCTATAGATTTGCTTATTCTGGACATCCCGACGATATGGGGTCATTTGTGACTGGCTTCTTTCATTTAGCATAACATTTTTAAGGCTCATCCAAGTTATAGCTTGTATTACTACTTCATTCCATTTTCTTGTTGAATGATATTCTGTTATATTGATATACCATATTTTGTTTGTCCATTCTCCTGTTGAGGAGCATTCATGTTGTATCTAATGATGAATAATGCAGCCAAGAACATTCATGTACAAGCTTTTCTGTGGACATATTTTTTCATTTCTCTTATGTAGATTTCTTAGAGTGAAATTGCTGGGTCATGTGGTAAGTCTATGTTTAACATGTTGAGGAACTGCTGAACTCTTTCTGGGATGGTTGCACCATTTTGTATTCCAGCCAACAGTGTATGCGAGTTCCAATTTCTCCACATCTTTACCAATACTTGTTGGTGTGAAGTGATATTATTGTGTATTTTTTTTGGACAGCTTTATAGAGCTATAATTTATATTCTGTACAATTCACCCATTTATACAAATGGATTTTTTTCAGTAAATTACAGATATGTGCAATCATCACCATAGTCAATTTTGGAACATTTTCATCACTTCAAAAAGAAACTGTTCAAATTGTAGCTTTGATTTGCACTTCCCCAATGACTAATGATGGTGAACACTTTTTCATGTGCTTATTGGTCATTTGTATATCTTCTTTGGAGAAATGTCTTTTCAAATCCTCTGCCCATTTTTAAGTTGGGTTGTCTTTTCATTATTGAATTATAAGTTCTCTATATATTCTGGACTCAGAGACCCATATCTAGATCTATATCATAGATGCATATCATAGACCTATTCATATGAGATACATGATTTGCAAATATGTTCTCTCATTCTGTGGGTTGCCTTTTTACTTTTTTTTTTTGAAGATTTTATTTATTTATTTCACAGAGAGATAGAGATCACAAGCAGGCAGAATGGCAGGCAGAGGGAGAGGGCGAAGCAGGGTCTCCACTAAGCAGGGAGCTCGATGCAGGGCTCAATCCCAAGACCCTGGGATCATGACCTGAGCCAAAGGCAGTCACTTAACTGACTGAGCCACTCAGGTGCCCTTTCTTTTCCTTTTTAAAAAATATTTTATTTATTTATTTGAGAGAGTGAGTGAGCACACGTGAGCTTCAGTGAGGGGCAGAGAGAGGGAGAGGGAGAAGCAGACTCCCTGCTGAGCATGGGACCCAACACACAGGGCTCTGGGACTGACATGGACCTGACGGGGGCCCTATAAAGGGCTCCTAGGGGGTTCGGTTGGGGGGGTAGTTTGGGAGCAGGGGGCTCAATGCAGGGTTCAATCCCAGAACCCTGAGATCATGATCTGAGCCATGTCAGACACTTGACCCATTGAGCCACCCACGCACCCTGCCTTTTTTTCTTTCTTGATGGTGTCATTTGAAACACTGAAGTTGTTAATTTTGGGGAGATCGAATTTATCATTTTTTTCTTTTCATTTGTGCTTGTGGTTTTGTATCTAGAAAATCATTATCAAGGTCATGATGATTTACTCCTATTATAGTTTTCACTCAAAAAAAATCCCTTTGAGTTAAAATTTGTGTGTGATGTGAGGTAGTCCAAATACATTCTTTTATATGTAGATATCCAGTTATCCCAACACCTTTTTTTGAAGACTTATTTTCTTTTAAACCCATTTTTAGGAGCAGATTAGCATAATGTTAGCAAATGGCACAAAGACAAAGCAGAACCTTGCAATGCTATTTTGCTTTTGTCTTTTTACCAGGGAACCTGGTCTTTACACAATGAGAAAGAGCAAATATTTAAACGTTAAAAAGGTGAAGAGATTGTAAGACATTCACTATGTTAAGTGGATTGTAAATATTGTAGATAAATTATATCCCAGGATAGTATCTAAATGTAGAGTTGTGGCTGCTTAACTCCTAGCCTTAATATTTGTGGAATAAGAGTAAAGGGGAGAAGCTGGGGCGCCTGGGTGGCTCAGTTGGTTGGGCAACTGCCTTCGGCTCAGGTCATGATCCTGGAGACCTGGGATCGAGTCCCATATAGGGCTCCCTGCTCGGCAGGAAGCCTGCTTCTCCCTCTCCCACTCCCCATGCTTGTGTTCCCTCTCTGGCTGTGTTTCTCTCTGTCAAATAAATAAAAAAAAAAATCTTTAAAAAAAAAAAAAAAGAGTAAAGGGGAGAAGCATTTCCAGGCTAGAGAGAGTCAAACAAAATCTTAATTTGCATCAACAGAGAATAGTAGGCTGTAGAAAGTACACCTAGGGAAGCTTGGGATATTAATCCCAACAAAATTGTCTAAAGATAAGTAGATGCTCCTGTATCTTTGGAAAGGAGTGTTCACTAGAAGCCTGGGTCAGTTCACTCTGAATTAGTAACACAGAACTAGCCTCAACTGTTTGTTTCATGGGATGAATAGACAATAATACAGACACAGTATACTTAAACTTGAGCAAAGTATCACACAGCTCACGGGTATCCCTAGAGACAAAATGGAGAAACTTACTCTGCATAACAGTGAAATCACCTGAATTTGGTGATGGTCGCCCAAATAACAAATGGAATAATGTCACTTCGAGAAAGCATGAGCTTCACTGTTAGAACTTGACCCATTCAGACCTTTTATTAATATCTTGGATAAAAATACAGAAAGCATGATAAAATGCTCAAAGGGATTCATTGGATGACAAGGGTCAAGACTAACAAATAACTCAGAAGACTGGCTAAATCTACTAAGATGAATGTTAAGGGAAACAAATGTGAAGCCCCAAACTGAGATTTAAATAGTTGACTGCTTACGCTCTGAATAGAGGAGACTTCATTTAATAAAAAGTATTTCAAGTGGAGGGGCGCCTGGGTGGCTCAGGTGGTTAAGCGACTGCTTTCGGCTCAGGTCATGGTTCCAGAGACCCGGGATCGAGTCCACATTGGGCTCCCTGCTTGGCGGGAAGCCTGCTTCTCCCTCTCTCGCTCCCTCTGCTTGTGTTCCCTCTCTAGCTGTGTTTCTGTCTGTCAAATAAATAAATAAAATCTAAAAAAAAAAAAAAAAAGTATTTCAAGTGGAAAAAAAATCGAAAGTGTTAGAGTTGATGTTGATCTCATACCGCATTAACAATGTTAGTTGCCTTCAAAAAGGATGCACCATTTACTGAAGTCTAACGTTGGGAAAGAAGAAAGTAGTACCCTAACTTCATAGTGCCCTTCATTGCCAGTCTTCATGTGTCAGACTTTGCTGGGGTTGGGGAGTGACTAAAGGCTGTCAGTTTGTGGGAGTTTTTTCTCTTGGTTCTGAAAACAGTGGTACAAATTGGAGTTTCGGGTTGAAATAAAAGACTCTCAGTCCTTTTCTGTCACTGAGGAACTTATGAAGGGAGGAAAAGTTGGTTAGATTTCTTTCTGTCCTTTGTTCTTTTCTCTTATTTACTTTCCTTTCCCCTCCCCAATTCCTTTAAATAACACTGGATAGCAGTGATTCTTAGGGGGGAAAAAAAGGAGAACGACCAGAAGATCTCTCTTTCATTTATGTAAACTTTGAGACCTGGAGACCCATTACACTGCTTAATGATGAGGGAACTTTCTTTCTTTCTTTCTTTCTTTCTTTCTTTCTTTCTTTCTTTCTTTCTTTCTTTCTTTCTTTCCTTCCTTCCTTCCTTCCTTCCTTCCTTCCTTCCTTCCTTCTTTCTTTCTTTCTTTCTTTCTTTTAAAGATTTTATTTATTTTTTTGACACAGAGAGAGAGATCACAAGTAGGCAGAGAGGCTGGCAGAGAGAGAGGAGGAAGCAGGCTTCCTGCTGAGCAGAGAGTCTGATGCGGGTGGGCCTCCATCCCAGGACCCTGAGATCATGACCTGAGCCGAAGGCAAAGACTCAACCCACGGAGCCACCCAGGTGCCCGAGGGAACTTTTCAACAGCAAAATGATAGCATACACTTCTTCTTGCATGTTTTATATGTACCACGTTTTGGCTATGATGGTAACATAGAAAACCTGATTTAAACCCCACAGTAACCCTAAGAGATAGATGGTAACATAGTTTCCATTTTACATATGAAGAAATTGAAGATCAATTCCATATACCATCCAGTAAGTGGCAGACCAAGAAGAATTAAACCCACATCCATTTCGTTGTGAAAATGCTGCTCTTAATAAACAAACCCAAATTCCCCTCATGGTTTTGTGAGCCTTTTCCAGCACCATGCTGGAGCTAGCTCATACTGAATTATAAGAGTCTATTGTTGAAGTTTCAGGAATTTTGTAAGCCAGTTGCTAAACCCAGCCATTAGTATTATTATTTTTAAAGATTTTATGTATTTATTTGACAGAGAGAGACAGCGAGAGAGGGAACCCAAGATGGGGAAGCAAGAGAGGGGGAAGCAGGCTTCCAGTGAGCAGGGAACCAGATGTGGGGCTCGATGCCAGGACCCCGGGATCATGGCCTGAGCCAAAGGCAGAAGCTTAATGACTGAGCCACCCAGGTGCCCCTAAACCCAGCAATTACTAAAAATAAGATTATTTATAAACTTAAATAAATTGTAGTAAAACCGTAGTTAAACACACTCAAAACTTTGCTTCCTAATTTTTTTTTTTTTTACTACATTCTACTTCTGTGTTCTTGAGGTTATTTACATCTGTATGGTGGAAATACTATATAATGAAGTGCTACTGGGCATCTCTTTCCAACTCTACATTCAGAGATGTCCTATTGGCAGCTTGAAATTGGCTATGTTGAGAATATTTATACCACGGAAATAGTTAAGTGTTACAAATCAGGGCTTAATTTACTGTTTTGTTGAATTAAAGGGATGGAGAAAGTGTTAATGTAGATTACACTTTAAAAAGCACGGTGAATCTAGTGCCAAAGCTGAGGGGAGCTTCAGTTTAATGAATGTAATTTGTATCAGGGTGAGGAATAGTTGAACAGTAGATCACTCATTGGATTTAATAGCAGTAAATTTATTGGGAAAAGAGTAAGTGGAAGGGAATGCAAGTCCACGTGCCAAACCAAAGATGAGTTGCAACCAAAGGCTACTTACAGGTAGAAAAATTTGGGGCGCCTGGGTGGCTCAGTCGTTAAGCATCTGCCTTCAGCTCTGGTCTTGATTCCGGAGTCCCAGGATTGAGCCCCACATCAGGCTCCCTGCTCAGTGGGAAGCCTGCTTCTCACTCTCTTACTCCCCCTGATTGTGTTCCCTCTCTTGCTGTGTCTCTCTGTCAAATAAAAAAAATCTTAAAAAAAAAAAAAGAACCATTTGACAAAAACCAATGAAAGTGTTCCATGAGAATCACTAGTGTAATCATTTACACTAAAGATCCTTGTATCTGTTTTTATTTGTACATGGTGTATCATGCACTCTTTATATCAGTAAAATTTGTAATAAACACACACATGCCTTCCCTCAGGAGAGCTAGTTGTAAGCATTTATCAGGATATCACCGCCATTTCCACACTTTTGGTCTTTAGTGGAAATGAAGAACTTTTACAACCATGCCACTTTGGCATTCTTCCATAATTTTCTCTTCTTTAGGCAGAAAGGTTTTATTTTCCATGTTTTCTCTCAGCAGCCTGCATTGGGGCAGAAGTCTCTTTCCCTGAGGTGTGCAGAATGAGCACATGACAGTATTCCAGAAAGGAGATAACCCATGCTGAGTGGGAGACCTGCTTCCCCGGGAACCCAAGATGGTGCCTAGAATGAGCATGACCTGGCAATCTGGAGACCTGGCTGCCTGCCCTGCAGGAGATTGTCCCCATGAGTTATCTTTTTTTTTTTTTTTTAAGGTTTTATTTATTTATTTGACAGGGAGAGAGAGAGATCACAGGCAGGCAGAGAGAGGAGGAAAGAGGCTGAGCACAGAGCCCGATGTGGCCTCGATCCCCGGACCCTGAGATCATGACCTGAGCTGAAGGCAGAGGCTTTAACCCACTGAGCCACCCAGGCGCCCCCCTCCATGAGTTATCTTAAGCAAAAGCTATTTCATTCTTTTTGTTTGTTTGTTTTAATAAGATTTATTTATTTTAGAAAGAGAGCAAGTGTGAACAGGGCGTGGGCAGAGGGAGAGGGGAATGAGAGATACAGATTCCCCACTGAGTGTGGAGCCCACATGGGGCTTGAACTTACACCCTGAGATCATGACCGGAGCCAAAATCAAGAGCTGGACACACTTAACTGACTGAGCCACCCAGGCATGCCAAAAGTTATTTCTTTTCTTTTTTTTTTTTTTTAAGATTTATTTCCTTATTTAAGAGAGAGAGAGAGAAGAGTTGGGAGGAGGGGCAGGCAGAGGGCAGGGTGGAAAGGGAGTCTTAAACAGACTCTGCACTGAGCATGGAGCCTGACATCAATCTGATGACCCTGAGATCGTGACCTGAGCCAAAATCAAGAGTTGGATGCTTAACCAACTGTGCCACCTAGGCACACCAAGGTATTTCATTCTTAAGCAAAAGTTTGAATTGAGGTGAAATCAAGAGTTCTCTGTAAACATAAACTCTGCATTTCAATGGCTGCTTCTTGAATTAGGCCACTAATTCTACTAATTCCAATACCACTAAATATTGGACTTCTTGGTTTCTCAAGAGAAATGTGAATATAATAGAATCTCTTCAAATATTACATTTGGAGATTTAAGAAGTGATACTTCTATAAATTTGTATGATCCTCTTACAGTTTCCTAAATATTTTAACACATATTACCTTGTTTGTCCAAACAGTGAGATAAACGGGCAGCTATTAATCTCCCCATTTTACTGCTGCGAAAACAGGGGCTCGGGGCAGTTCATACCTTATTCATACCAAGTGCAGAGCTGGTTGGCAGAGAAGCTAGGTCTGGGGCTGCCAGGTTATTTTTTCCATCTCCACTGTCTTTTCCCTTCAATCTGCTTAAACAGAAAATCCCATTGAACTTGTCATCATCTATCTGCTTATGGAAAAAAACGAGTCAGCACAAGGTAAATTGTAGCTTTAATTTTTTTTTTCTGAAGAAGTAAATAAATCCATCCTTTCTGATTCAAGCAAGGAGGTGAAGAGGAGGTAACAGGGGTTGCTTGCTAGAATAATTGCTTTAGAGTTCAAAGGCACTGAGTATGTCTGTGCACACAGACATGGGAGAGAATGACCTGATGAGGGGATGGCAGCTCAGGGTGGGTGGTTTGGCTTTTACTTTACTTCAGGCAATAAACGTAGTCCTCTGTAAAATCTGCTCTTCTGTAAGAGTTTGAGTCTATGACTTGGGATATGTTTGGCTATAATCACAGGCAATATTTGCCTCTATTATTATTATTATTATTTACAATTTTTGTGGCAGATTGGCTTTAGTGATGAGGCTAACACACAGTGACTTCTTAAGTGAACAGAGGGTACTAGAAAAATAACAGGGTTACATAGTTTTTGCAAAACAACATAAGCATGTTTCCTTCTACTCTTCTAGGTTTCCTGCCCCCCCCCCCCATTTAGTTCAGGGTTGCTGTATTTTTATGGGACAAACTCCCAAAGAGGTGGCAACTTCCCAAAGCCAAATGTAGACATAGAGGGGGTATTCAGATAAAGAGAGGCTTACACTAGCAATACATTTCCTCTAGGGAAGCATTTCTCCCTGCCTTTCTTCCTTCCTTTTATTTTTTGAAAGGGGGAGGGGCAAAGAGACTATTTGAATCAGATTCCACACCCATTCTGATGCTGGGCTCCATCACACAACCCTGAGATCATACTTGAGTTAAAATCAAGAGTTGGATGCCTAACCAACTGAGCCACCCAGGTGCCCAGGTGCCCCTATCGAGGCATTTCTGCGATCATCATCCCCCCCCCCCCCCAATTCAGCAAGGTTCTAATGAGAGGCGCTGTAGCCAGGAGTTGGTATTGAGGGTTCGGTTCCACATTTGCTGTGGATATGTTAATGAATAACACTCAAATTTCCCATTTGTAAAGTAGAGATAACAGTCTGTAAGACTCATTATGCAGGATGGTATGGTGACACCTGAATGCCCAGGGATCTGGTTTCAGGCACCACGTGCCATCCGCAAATGGAAAGGTGACTTCCTCCATCTCACCAGCAGATGTCGCGGTAGTCAACTAAAACTACAGGAAAGCGCTCGCTGGAGGGATTCTAGTAGATGAAAAAGGAAAGGAGCACTAGTAGCTATTAAAATGAACAGAGCAAATAGCATTCTTCCCCACCCCAAACTCAAATCCTTTACAATATACTACTATTTATTATTTTTAATAACATATGTCTGCTAACGGACAAGTCTCTTCAGAAAAAAAGTTGATTCGGAAAACCTTTTCATTCGATCTTTCACTTATTTACCAATTCATTCATTCAAGAATACTTACTAGGCAACTACAATGTGTGAATAGCTTGCTAGGCTCTGGGCTTACAGTAATGAATAATACAGACAGTCTGACTTTATGGAGTTTCCTGCCAGGTGGGAAAGACTAGCCATTAAAGAGGTAATACCAAAAAAAAAAAAAAAAAAAGGAAGGGAGGGAGAAAGAAGAGAAAGAATTACAGTACAGAGAGATTAGCATAATCATAGGGCATGTGCTAGATGAAAAGAAGCAGTTGAGAAGGGGACCTGGCTGAGTAGAGGGGTCAGGGATGAGGTCTCTGGGCTAAAACAGCGTTTCAGAAGATGCCCATATCATGCATCAAGGCACAAATTAGAAAGCCAGCATCTGGATTCCTTCACTCCATTAAAGTTCCCCTGGATTCTTACTGTGGTTCAATTTACCTTCTTTGTCACCCGCACAAAAATTGCATAAAAATTGCCTTCCTTCCTAATGTTACTTAGGTAAT
Organism: Spilogale gracilis; assembly: GCA_004023965.1. Taxonomy (NCBI): domain Eukaryota; kingdom Metazoa; phylum Chordata; class Mammalia; order Carnivora; family Mephitidae; genus Spilogale; species Spilogale gracilis. Next base: position 113,439 of record PITA01003422.1, on the reverse strand, counting down.
TTGAAAGGTCTAAAAAATTAACCATGATTTCTATTACCACCATGACCTCTCCACTGAGATATTAAAAACTGCTTAATGTCTTTTATATGTCAGGCACTTTAACAGATAGTCTTGATTATTTTATTAGTGTATGATATATGGAAGTTAAAATTGAATGTTGAAGCAGTCTGTCTTCCCTTGTTTCTATGTTAATTCTTCATTGGGGTGTTTGGATTAAACAAAAACTTCATGTTCCATCAGGATGTTGAAATTAGCCTAAAACACGGGGAGTCACTTGGGCGACCCTCATGTGACCTGGCTGGAGGGAAGGACTGGTCATGCATTAGAACTTGGAGAATTTAAGCAGTTAGCAGAGAAAGAAATATTGAGAAGAGACATGAAGTTGTTTTGATCAGTATTTACTGTATCACCAGCAACTTCCAAATTATGTTTCAAATTCAGTCTGTTGCAAATATTGATTTTTGGATGAATAAAAATAAGTTAGTAAATCTGAATCCCTTATTTTTAGGAGATTCAATGTAAGGACAGCAGAAATGTATTCTGATGAATCAGCAACAGCTTTTCTTGCCTACTTTCAATTAGGATATACAACACTAAGTTTGTGTTTTTGAACCCTTTGCTCTGAGGTTTGCATTCACCTGCACTTAATTCATTCAAAAACCCTTATTTGTCACATTACAAAAGCCATGACCTCTGGGTTAGTATGACTGTATCTGTTGATCTTTCCAACTGTTTTCCTTAGAATAAAGAAAAGAAATGTTCCATTGTACCAGGTTACAAAATGAATTGCCAAGAGCTGGACATTCAGAACAGTGGAAGGCATAGCTGTATGCAATTTCTCTTGATTTATGTCTTCCCTTCTGTTTCCATGTTAGGAACCTAAAGAGTTTGGTATTGTCTTAATTTATAAAAGGAAACATTATAATATCACAGGAAGGGAAACTGGGGAGACTTCTTGTATTGCTCTGGCTGTGTTTCTACTGTATCTTGTGGTCTTCAGTAGCTCTCTTCATTGCCCTGAATTGCAGTAGTATTTTCATTGATTAAGGGGCTTTGGATGGATCTGAGGCCACTATGTGGAAGCCCCTTCAATTTTCCTCTGTGCTTACTTCTTTTGACTCAAAAAAGAAAGGCAACCCTGTCCAAGTCTAACCCTTCCAGCTGGGATCTGGATCCTATCAACTTCTGCCTCCTCCTGAGCTGCTAGGGGACTGAGCCATTTGGGGAACACTCATTGTTAAGTTAGAAATCTGAGTGTCATCTCAAATTCCTGTCTGTTTCCCTCAGTTCCCACAGCTGGTCAGGAGCAGAGACCCATCCATTCTCTCTCCAGTGCCCGGTGAACTCACCCTAATCATAGCGCCCTCTTTAGGCCAGTGTTGATGTAGTTTTGGGATATAGTGAGGTTCTGTAGGGTGATCCCAAGCCAACGACCAAGAAAGAATTCTTGATTCGTTTTTTGGTGCAAATGGCTCTTTATTAAAGCCCCGGGACAGGCCCCATGGGCAGAAAGAGCTGTGAGGGGAGGCTGATTATATAGGGGGGGCGGGGGGGGGGCTGGAGGAGGTCAGGAAAAAGGGAGGTTCCCTGAGAAAGTACTTTCATATGTTAAAGAAGACTCTCAGGATAGGGAGGCCTTGCTATTGTCAAGTTAAGGTTCTTTACCCCTCTAGTAAGGCATTAACATGACCGTTGGGCACTTCCTGGAAGAGGGTTACATTCCTCCTATCTCAGGTCCTTATCAAGGGGCTGCAGGGTTAAAAGAAATTCAGTTCTATTTACATTTCCTTCTGCTTCAGCCTCTCTCAATTTTATGGAGGGGGCGGATGATGTTAGGGCTTCAGGAAACTGAGTTATGGGTCTCTGGAAGTTAGGCTATTAATAAGAAAGCTTCTTCCTTGTAAATCACTAAGACATTTGTAAACTGAAGGAGACCCAGGTCTTGCAGGATTGTGATCCCTACAAGTTAACTATTTGTTTTTCTTTTAGGGCAGCCAGGAGTGCCTGAGGAATGTCACATAGATACCATGGGAGGTGCAGGTTGTGGGGTGTCAGCTTTTGTTTTGTTCTCAGCTTGCCTTCTGTTCCCTCATTAGCATCAGCTCTTGCCTAAACCACTATAGGAGTCTCTACCTCTTTGTTGTTGTGTCTCCCGCCTTCCAGTTCATCATTCTCTGCACTGTTCTTAGTGGTATCTTTCTGAAACACAAATCTGGTTGTCTGCTGAGCAGTGACTACCCCCCTGCACAAGTATTTATATTGTGAGAGAGGCCGTTATCCCAGGTTCTGAGACAATCAAATTGAGTAAGACAGTACAATGCCATTTAAAGTAAAACCTTGTGTTGGCTACTTCGTTCACCTATGGGATAAATTGAATCTCCTTTGCATGGCCTTTGAGGCTGTGCACATCAGCCTTTAAGTCTGCCTTCCTATCAACTTCCTTTCTGCTGCCTCTCTTCTTGATCTGTGTGTGATTTTCTTGGGAGCATGCATATTTCTGAGATTTTGCATCTCAGAATTCTGTGTGGATGAGGTCTCTGTCTGGAATTCCTTTTCCTGCTTCTCCTGTGTCCGTCTGTGGAATGCCTATTCAGTCTGTAATACCTGATGCAAATGTCATCTTACTCAGGGACAATTCTCCTGAATTGATTACCTCCTTGTTTCTTTTTCTACAGGCCTTTGCTGCAGTGTTATATGGTATTTGTTAATGCCTATCTTTATAAGCTTGTGAGCTACCTGAAGGCAGGGAATCGTGGTTTACTCATCTTTATGTTCCCTGTGACCTATTTTAATATAGTTTCAGCAGCTCCATAAGCAGCTACTGGTTGAAAGAATTGAGAGCAAGAGAGTGAGGGATGGGGTCATTGGATAATGGACATTAAGGAGGGCATGTGATGTAATGAGCACTGGGTGTTATATGCAACTGATGAATCACTGATGAAACTAATAATACTTCATATAGTAATTAATTGAATTGAAATTTAAGAAAAAGAATTGAGTGCATGCCTGTACATACACCCATGGGCAGGACCATGCAAGCATTTCTGATCTGAGTAGAAATGTCAGGAACTGTGGAACGAAGAAACTTGGAAGCTGCAACTGGCTTGTCGATCGTCTAGGTAAGGTTGTGTTATCTGCAGGATAGATCCTGAGCTGGTAGCCCGGGGATCTTTGGACTAGGTCTTCAGAGTTCTCTTTAAGCTGGAAGAGTTGATAACTTCATTTTTGGCCATTATCACCTCAAATCCCAGAGCTGGAACACTTCCCTTGTAACACTTTTGCCTGCTGGCTAAGAAATAAAGGTAGTTTGCTTAGCATAACTTGTCACTGTCTCTTTTCTTAGATCTCTGAAAGCTGCTTTGTGTCCTTCAGTGATAAAACGTTAGGCTCATTCCCAAATGAATTGGTTGTCAGGCAGACATCATTAAGGCCAGTGAAGTGTCTCCATTTCAGCTGAGCAAGGGAGATATGATACTGTCTAATTACGACAGGCACGATAATGTGATGTTCCCAGAAGTGAGGAACATCTTTCAGGGCTACAACGTACTTCATGTGTGGGCAATTACTCTAGTCAGTGAGTCGTAATCAATATGTAAAACTTAAGGTGGGAACATTAGTACTTCCTTCCATGCAAAAGCATCGGCATCTAAAGGTATTTTGGGGGCCGAGGGGAAGGAATGAACTGATAATCCACTACATCATTTCCAAATGTAGAAAGTTGATTTTTATAATCAATTTGCAGACATATCTGTTCAGGGGTGTGAATAAGAAAAATAACTAAAAGCCTTTTAAAGATCTCTTTTCAGTATTTGCTTGTCTCATATTCTTGCTTCCTATTCGTCCTCCAGCAACCATGTCACTCCATTATCATCCTGAAAAGAAGAATCATTCAGGCCACTTAAATGTTTCAATGACATACAGTCCATTAAAATTGAGAAAAAGCCGGCACTTTCCAAAGAGAACTGTGACACTCTCTTTTGCTTATTCTCATTTCTTTATTTGAAGTGAAATTTCAGCTTCTCTTGGGATTTCTTATTTTATATATTCATAAGGTGATGCTTTTTTCAGAAAATGACTGGTCACTCCCCTAAAAGCACCTGCTTGGTTGGCTAAAGGGAGGAAGGCAGGCGTTAATATTAGTCCATTTCCCCATTTTTATTTGTTTATTCTGACCATGAAGCAGTATGTGACAAAGCAGAAATTTTGGATGAAATATATAACCCTGGCATTATGCCCAGAAACAGCTGGGTAGGTTTCTGGCTCTGTGTACCACCCGAAAGAACCTTTATTTACAGCAGACCACAAAATCACTCAGTGGCCAGGGAATGGTGCAAACATTCTGCTACCATTTCGCTTGGGTGGCCTTTGAGTCTGTGCTGACTCTCTGACCACCAAGTAAGTGGTCAGAAGCCCCTCTTTCTTGGACTCCTCTGATTCTTCTGTATCACTCTCCTGCTGGGGTTCCCTCCTCACCCCATGGTCTTGGGTTGGAAGCTCCCTAATCAGAGCCTTTTCGTATTCACAGTTGTCTCCCAGATGTCTAGAACAATGTCTACCACATAATAGGCCTTCCATCAAATTTGTTGAATAAATGAAGTTTCCAGTGGGAAATGCTGATGCAGAAAAACAAACATCTCTATTGCCATCACTTTCCCTCTTACTGCATTGTGGTGGTGCCTGATCAGGGCTGAAAGGCACAAAGATGAAAGGGCAGGGAAGCTTCTCATGCCAGTTTTCAGAAGCATCTGAAGCAGGTGGGAAAACCCATCTGTGATTCCTCTATTAAGAAGCAACAAATGACCTGTTACCTTCCAGTCTATGCATTGTCTCCTCCATAGTTGACACTGGAGTTTTTCCACTTTATATCAGTGCATTCTAAGTTACATTGCAGATTTGTTAAGTAAAATGTATCTTCTTGAGTTAGTAGTAACCATGTTTATTTTATTTGGGATAGTATTTACCTTTGAGTGTAATGATTTTTGGATTTTAGTGCTTCTACAATCACAGATAAGTCTTACAGTCAATGTGTATCTTTAATGTCATTGGTAAGTCTTATGTATGTAAGTTGCTTTTGATTTTTTTCCTCTTGGAAAGTGACTAGACTGACCTTCCTTTATGATTCAAAAATCATTTCTCTGAAACCTTCAAAGCCTTCTTGGTCCCTGCTTATCTCTAGTTACTCTTTTTTTCTTTACATTAAAAAAACATGTTTGTGGTAAAATTTACATAATGTAAAATAACCATTAACCATTTTAAAGTGTACAATGCAGTGGCATTTAATACACTCACACTGTTGCACAGGCATCTCCTCTTTCTAGTTCCAAGATATTTTTCATCACCCCAGAAGGAAACCCTGAACCCATTAAATACCTCCTCCCTCATTGCTGTCTTCTCCTAGCCCCGGCAGTCACTGGGTTGCTTTCTACCTCTATGCATTGGCCTTTTCTGGATTCCCTGTTCACTCCAGAAGGTAACTATGAAGAACAGGACTGGCTTTCTCCCCTGGAATGGGATGCACAGGCACGGTTGGGGCACAGTCCAGCATGTTTAGACATACCAGATACCAGTAATCCAAATTATCCACGAGACATGCCTGCTCTTGGCAGCTGTAGAAGAATCCTGGAGTTTCTGACAATTAGTGAGCATTTTATGTGAAGTAAATAACCACGCAAAGCCACTAACAAGCAAGGCTGGGGAGGTGAAATGTTAGGAACAAGGCACAGCGCGGCTGGTCCCCTGCTGTAGGATCTCAGCTTTGACGTATCAGCTGAGATTGTGGTCTTCTCTCAGGGTTTGACCAGAGAAGGATCTGCCTCCAAGCTTACATGACTGTTGGCAGAATTGAATTTCTTGGGGGTTGTAGAACTGAAGACTTCAGATTTTGGTTGGCTGGAGGCTACCCTCAGTTCCTTGCCATGTGGGCCTCCCCATAAGGGAAGTCACAACAGAGTGGTTTTCTTTAAGAAAGCTCACAAGATAGAAATCCTGCTAGTGAGCCAGACCTTACAGTCTTACACAACATGATCATAGAGGCAACATCCCATCACCTTTACCATATTCTGTTGGTTAGAAGCAAATCACAGTTTCTGCCCACACTCGGATGGAGTATGAAGACCCTCAAAGACATGAGTATTAGGAAGTGGGGGTAATGGAGTCATATTGCTGTATAAATAGCTCAACCAGTTACTCACATCTGTCTGCAGAGCTGGCTTACACTAACCCTCTCTAGAAGAATAAATGAGGGAGAGAAATGGGCTCATTCTAAAGGACGGTGTAGGCATGAGGGGAAGCTCTGTGAGAGTATGCTCTATATTTGCAGTGATGCATAGAGACCATAATGACACCAATTCATTTGGCTCTTTCAAGGGAAACTGGAAGAAGAATGACCATCTCTGGAGAAGGTACTAAATGATGGTGATGCCTGGTGGGCTCTCCTGAACGTCTGATTTGAGGCTTGAGGCTTGAGGGGATGGAATGGCTGCAATCGTACAATAGGCAATACAGATAGATTCTCTGAAATCAGTGGCATTGTTGTGCTAAAATTTATCCTCCAAGGTCCAGTGTCAGTCCCACTTACTCTGAGGAAATTCTGAAACCATCTGAAGGGCTCTATTTTGATGCAGAAAGAGTGAACTATACTTTGCCTGGCAGTGTACTTTCTGTGAAACATTTTTTTATTTAAATGGTGTTACCCTGGGGGCACCTGGGTGGTGCAACTTCTGACACTTGTCTTCCGCTCAGGTCCTGATCTCAAGGTCGCAGTCTCAAGGTCGTGGAACTGAGCCCTACGTTGGGCTCCATGCTCAACTGGGAGTCTGCTTGAGATTCTCTCCCTCTCCCTCTGCCCCTCCCTCTGCACTCTCCCTCTCAAATAAATAAATTAATCTTTAAAAAAATGACATTACCATGCCTGATTAACAATACCACATGTCTGATTTTGCTCCAAATTATTCTTGATTTTAAAAAAATCAATGATTTTTTTTTTACCTAGCATAATATCACATACATGACAGGCACTGAATAAGAATTTGCTAAATTAATGGAAAAACTAAAAAGAATATTTTATACACTGTGGTGGTAATTATGGGAAAAGAGTCTTTCCAAGGTTTTGGGTAATATGGTAAAATGTTGGAATAAAATATTGCATTTGTTTTAAGAACACTCTTGTCCTTTGATAATGTCAGTGTCTTCTGTCCCAGCTGGGAGGTGTCATTTTTTTTTTTTCTTTCAATTCTGTGAATACAGTGGTTATGCATTTCAAGAGCAAAGATAGTGTGAATCATAAATGTCTCACAGCATTAGATGCCCTTTGACAGCTACTACCTGCTCATTCTTTTTTTTAAAAAAGAAAGATTTTATTTATTTATTTGACAGAGAGAAATGCAGCCAGAGAAGGAACACAAGCAGGGGGAGTGAGAGAGAGAGAAGCAGGCTTCCCCCTCCAGCCCCAGCAGAGAGCCCGATGCAGGACTGGATCCTGGGACTCCAGGATCATGACCTGAGCCGAAAGCAGTCGCTTAGCCAACTGAGACACCCAGGTGCTCCCTGCTCATTCTTTATTGTTTCTTAATTAGACTTTTTGTTAAATTTCCATGCTTATGACACTATGTCAAACTAATCAGGAAGGAGCAGATAATAATTAAACATTTTGGGAAAAAGTAATGAATGCATAAATATTTTAACTGGCAGTTTCTTTAATATGATAACTAATCCTACACTGGAATTATTTAAAATAAAAATTCAATGCCAATACCATAGTTGTTGGATCAACCTATTATGGCTATTATAGGTCTAACTAATTCTTACTTAGAAGTGTGTGGATTATCTGCACTGATCATTTACTCCCTGTTGCTAATTTAGCTATTTCTAGGCTACTTCCTGAATTGCCTCTTCCATTTGATGTAAACTGAGGGGTCACTGGGGTGCCTGGGAGGCTCAGTCAGTTAAGGGTCTGCCTTCAGCTCAGGTCATGATCCTGGAATCCTGGGATTGAGTCCCACATTGGGTTCCCCACTCAGTGGGGAGTCTGCTTCTCCCTCTGCCCCTCCCCGTTTGTGCTCTCTTTCTTAAAAATAAATAAATAAAATTAAAAAAAAAAACCCGAGGGTCTACAAACGATTTTTTTAAAAGATTTTATTTATTCATTTGACAGAGTGAGAGAGATCCCAAGTAGGCAGAGAGGCAGGCAGAGAGAGGGGAGGAAGTAGGCTCCCTGCTGAGCAGAGGGCCTCGATCGCAGGACCTTGAGATCATGACCTGAGCTGAAGGCAGAGGCTTAACCCACTGAGCCACCCAGGCGCCCCTCTATAAACTATTTTTAAAAATTGTCTAAGAAAATATCAATAGAAAAACCAATCAAATTGTAGCCAGGTGGAAAGTTTTTGTTCATTTTAGTGTTTACACAACTGCCTGCCTCTGTCAGCCTGTGTGATTGAGAGTTAGCCGTGCAGCTTGACATGGCATCGATTCTACTTTCTTATTGATCAGGGGAGACATGAGCTGGGGAGGTTGTGATAGATAGATAGTACCAGAATGTTCCTGGCAAAAGCTCTGAGACCATGTTCTTCTCCGACTCATTAAATCAAAACAGAATACTGAAAATGATATGCCAGGCATGGCAAGCCTTTCTGAGGATGCAGATAATCAGATTTTCTGCTCATTTGGAAAGAAACATGACTTGACTACTGATCTTTAATAAAATGTTATTTTATTTTATTTTATTTATTTTTTAAAATTTATTTATTTGACAGAGAGAAACATAGCCAGAGAGGGAACACAAGCAGGGGGAGTGAGAGAGGGAGAATCAGGCTTCCTGCCGAGCAGGGAGCCCGATGTGGGACTCGATCCCGGGTCTCCGGGATCATGACCTGAGCCGAAGGTAGTCGCTGAAACAACTGAGCCACCCAGGCGCCCCAATAAAATGTTATTTTAAAACAGCATGTAGATCATCCTTCCCATTTTTATCTTAAAAACCCACCCTTGGACGTGGCTCCTATCATGGGTTGAATTGTGTCCTCCTCCCCCAGAAAGACCTGTTGAAGTCCTAACCCCTGGTACCTATGAATGCAACATTTGGAAATAGGGTCTTTGTAGATTTCATCAAGATGAGGTCATTAGGAAGGACCTTAGTCCAGTGTGAACTGGTGTCCCTCTAGAAGAGAGAAATTTGGACACACAGACACAAGGAGAATGCCACACAGAGACACAGAGACACAGACACACAGGGAAGGAGCTATGTGGAGACTGAGGCCAGAACTGCAGGGATGCTGCCAGCAGGTGAAGAACACCTGGGTCTACCAGAGACTGGAGGAGGCACAGAAGATGCTCCCTTAGAATCTCTGGAGGGAGCATGGCCCTTCCAACATCTCTTGCTTGTTTAGGTATGGATGTATGTATATATGTTATATATTTATATAAATTCCAGTATAGTTAACATACAGTGTTATATTAATTTTAGGTCTATAATATAGTGATTCAACACTTCCATATATTACTCAGTGTTCACCAAGATTAAGTATACTTTAAAAAAAAAAAGATTGTATTTATTTGAGAGGGAGAGAAGAGGAGGGAGAGGGAGCCTGAGTAGGGGGAGCAGCAGAGGGGAAGCAGATCCCCCACTGGGTAGGGACTCTGATGGGAGGCTCAATCCCAGGACTTTGGGATCATGGCCTGAGCCAGAGGCAGATGCTTAACCGACTGAAGCACCCAGGCCCCTCGAGGTTAAGTGCACTTTTAATCCTCATCAACTATTTCCCCGAATCCCCCACCCTCCTCCTTCTGGTAACCATGGTTGTTCTTTGCAGTTAAGGGTTACAGTGCTCTTTTTCCCCCTTTATTTTTTTGTTTCTTAAATTCCACATATGAGTGAAATCATTTGGTATTTGTCTTTCTCTGACGGACCTACTTCCTTTAGCATTATACTCTAGATCCATCCATGTTGTTGCAAATGGCAAGATTTTATTATTTTTATGGCTGAGTAATATTCCTGTGTGTGTGTGTGTGTGTGTGTGTGTGTGTGACATCTTTAGATTGCTATGATCAATGTCAGAGACATTACTGCTTCTGCTCTCTTTTAGGATTTTTATGGTTTCAGGTCTCACTTTAGGTCCCTAATCCATTTTGAGTTTATTTTTGGGTATGAGATTTTTAAAAATGTATTTTAATGTATTTTTACTCTAATTTTGTATTTTGTACAAATATTTGTAATTTTATATAAAATGTACTTTAATGTAATTTTTAACTATTCCCATATTTTGGGAATAGTTTAAGAAGAATAGCTTTTAACTCTTTTTTAGACATTTGGTAACATTTAGACAGTGGTTCAGTTTATTCTTTTGCATGTAGCTATCCAGTTTTCCCAACATCATTTGTTGAAGAGACTGTCTTTTTCCCATTGCATAATCTTTCCTCCTTTGTTGAAGATTAATTGACCATATAATCATGGGTTTATTTCTGGGCTTTCTATTCTCTTCCATTGAGCTATGTACCTGTTTCTGGGCCAGTACCATACTGTTTTGATTACTACATCTTTGTAATATAACTTGAAATCTGGAATTGTGATACTTCTATTTTTTTTCAAAATTGCTTTGGCTATTTGAGGTCTTCTGTGGTTCTGCACAAATTTTAGGATTATTTATTATAGTTTTGTGAAAAATGTTGGTACATTGATAGGGATTACATTAAATCTATAAATCCGATAGATTGCTTTGGGTAGTATAGACATATTAATAATATTTATTCTACTCCATGAACATGGAATGTCTCTCCATTTTTTTGTTTCTTCTTTAATTTCTCTCATCAATGTTTTTTAGAGTACAATAATTTTTAGAGTACAAGTCTTTCACTTCTTTGGTTAGGTTTATTCCTAGGTATTTTATTATTTTTGGTGCAATTGTAAATGGGAATCTCTTCTTAATTTCTCTTTCTGCTGCTTCATTTTTAGTGTATAGAAATGTAATGGATTTCTGTATATTGATTTTGTATCCTGAAACTTACTAAAGTCATTTATCAATTCTAGTAATTTTTGGTTGAGTTTAGGGTTTTCTATTTAGAGTATCCAGCTCATATGCAATTAGTGAAAGTTTTACTTCTTTCTTACCAATTCGAATGTCTTTCATTTCTTTTTCCTGTCTGAATGCTGTGGCTAGGACTTCCAGTACTATGTTGAATAAAAGTGGTGAGAGTGGACATCCTTTTCTTATTCCTGACCTTAGGGGAAAGGCTCTCAGTTTTTCCCCATTGAGTATGATGTTAACTGTGGATTTTTCATATATGGCTTTTATTATGTTGAGGTATGTTCCTTCTAAACCCACTTTATTGAGGAATTTTATCATGAATGGTTAACTGTGGGTTTTTCATATATGGCTTTTATTATGTTGAAGTATGTTCCTTCTAAACCTACTTTATTGAGGAATTTTATCATGAGTGGATGTTGTACTTTGTCAAATGCTTTTTCTGCATCTATTAAAATGATCATATGGTTTTTAGCCTTTCTCTCACTGATGTGATGTGTCACATTGATTTGAGTATTGAGCTACCTTTGCATCCTGGGAATAAATCCTACTTGGTTGTGGTGAATGATTTTTTAAAATGTATTTTTAATGTATTTTTTAAGGTATTGCTGGATTCAGTTTAATATTTTGTTGAGGATTTTTATATCTATGTTCACCAAAGGTAATGGTGTATAGTTCTCTTTTTTTGTGGTGTCTTTTTCTGATTTTGGTAGCAGAGTAATGTTGGCCTCATAGAATGAATTTGGAAATTTTCCTCCTTCTATTTTTGGGAATAGTTTAAGAAGAATAGCTTTTAACTCTTTTTTAGACATTTGGTAACATTCAGCTGTGAGCTCTCTGATCCTGAACCTTTGTTTGTCGGGAGTTTTTTGGTTACTGATTCAATGTCATTGTTGGTAATCATCTGTTCAAGTTTTCTCTTTCTTCATGCTTCAGTTTTGGTAGGTTATATGATTCTGGGAATTTATCCTTCTAGGCTGTGCAGTTTGTTGGCATATAACTTTTCATAATATCCTCTTTTAATCGTTTGTATTTCTGTGTTGTTGGTTGTTATTTCTCTTCTTTCATTTATGAGTTTGTTTGTTTGAGTACCCTCTCCTCTCTCTCTTGGATGATTCTGGCTAGCTTATCAATTTTGTTGATCTTTTCAAAGAAGCAGCTCTGCCTGGTTTCATTGATCTGTTCTATTTTTTTTTAGTTTCTAAATCACTTATTTTTGCTTTAATGTTTATTTCCTTCCTTCTGCTGGTTTTAGGTTTTGTTTGTTTTTCTTTTTCTAGCTCCATAGGTATAAGGTTAGGTTGTTTATTTGAGATTTTTTTTCTTGCTTTTTGAAATAGGCCTGTATTGCTATAAACTTCCCTCTTAGAACTACTTTTGCTGCAACCTAAAGATTTTGGACTGTTTTATTTTTATTTTTATTTCTATGTAATTTTTTATTTCTTCTCTGATTTCCTGGTTGACCCACTCATTGTTTAGTAACGTATTATTTAACCTTGTATATTTGTGCTCTTTCCAGATTTTTTTCTTGTGATTGATTTCTACCTTTCAACATCTTGATTTTGGATTTGCAACCTCTAGAACTGAGAGAATATATTTCTGTTTTTTTTTTAAAAGAATTTATTTATTTATTTGACAGAGAGAGAGAGAGACATCACAAGTAGGCAGAGAGACAGGCAGAGAGAGAGGAGGAAACAGGCTCCCCGCCGAGCAAAGAGCCCGATGTGGGGTTCAATCCCAGGACTTTGAGATCATGACCTGAGCCGAAGACAGAGACTAAATTTAACCCACTGAGCCACCCAGGCGCCTTATTTCTGTTGTTGAAGCCACTTAGTTGATGGTACTTTGTTATGATAGCCCTAGGAAACTAACACATCCCCTCCCAACTCCTTGAACTCCTGCTTTCTTCTTCTCCTTCCCTTCATAACCAAGTTGCAAGTTGGCTAGATTGTACCACCCCTCCAAACCTGTTCTTGATGAGAGACCTCCCAGGAGGACTAAGCCTGCAGGGCCTGGAGCCCACTTGCCAGGAATAAAATCCAGAGTCCACTCCCTCCTAGCTGTATGAACTTAAGCAAATTATTTAACTTTCCTGTGTCTTATTTTGTGTTTATCAATGCAATGAGCCTATCCCTGGGGACCACTTTAAGGTTTAATAGAATTAATACAGCTAAAGCATTTAGCATAGTTCCTGGCACATAGTTAACAATGTGCACTTATTTCTATAAATATAATTTGCCACATATGTTGTCTCTTTCAGTTCTCACATTGCCTGACTCTCTGCAGCACTGGACTGTACTGGCCACTTTCATCTCCATGGCTCCTTTGTTCCTTTGCCTTCTGGTTATCTTCCCTACTTCTGGCTGCTCCTTTTATAAGCTTCTCCTAGGAAGGCATTGTAACTTGTGGATAGAGTTCAAGTGTTAGAATCTGACACATCTAGGCTCAATCTCAGCTTCACAATTATTAAAGTGAGTAACCCTGAGCAAGTTAATCTTTACGAGCCCCAATGTTTTCTGGATAAAATGGGGATAATCATACCTCCTTGGGTTTGTGTGAGGAGTAAATGGGATAATATAAACAGAGGGCCCATTGTAAGCTGGATTCTGACTTTCACCTTCACCTCTGGCTCATCCTCTGACCTTGTTGTTGAGGGCTGTAGCACTTGGTTTCCTCTATAGCTCCAAGAGGAGACATTCACTTAAAGTGAAATGTGGTACAGCAGGCTCCCTGCTCTCCCAACTTTTGTTGCACAGATAGATCTCTGGAATATACATAAGGCACTGAGGAAAGTCTTACTAGAATGAAACTTCAGTCATATTTCATGTTTTAATCTTACAGCCTCTGCATTTGGTGGTTGCCAGGATCTGTGGTTTTGATTTCTCCTACAGCTCTTAGAAATATCTTCTTTTTGAAGAAACCAGACTGTAGCTTTGGAGGGGATAACAGGGGAACCAAGCATGATGTCTCAGGGAAATCTACAGTTTCAGTCCTGATTTCAGAAAAGATGGAAACTAAGACAGCCAGTGAGTTGGGTTCATGAGTGGTGTTAGACAGGGAAGGCTGTCACCAGGTAAGAGGTGGGATAGGACTATTAGGAATTGTATTCTGGGGGCACCTGGGTGGCTCAGTCATTAAGCATCTGCCTTCAGCTCAGCTCATAATCCCAGAGTCCCAGGATCCAGCCCTGCATCAGGCTCCCTGTTCGGTGGGAAGCCTGCTTCTCCGTCTCACTCCCCCTGCTTGAGTTCCCTCTCTCTCTGTGTTTCTCTCTGTCAAATAAATAAATAAAATCTTAAAACAACAACAACAACAACAACAAAGAATTGGATTCTGACAGGTAGGGTGCCAGGGTTAACTCTTAGAGGAGGGATTGATATCAACCAGGCAGGATTTCAGGGACTGCTTGGCAGTGGGCTGAAACTCAGGGAAAGTCTCTGGTCTTAGACTGAGCAGTTGATCAGAATGGGGAATTTGGATCCTTTGGACTGAGCCTGTTCAGGGCTAAGGAGTAAGACCACAAGGGACTGCGGGCCAAGATACTCACGGAGGAGCCACACCAGGTTGGAGTGCAACATGGCATCTGGAATGCAAATGGATTCTAAGCCTTTCCAGTGCAGCCAAGGGGCTCATGCAGGGCCTGTAGACCTGGAGAGGGAAAGACACAGGGAAAATAAAGCTAATAGATAAATAGTTCACACTGTTTGTGACCATTAGGAAAACACACAGAAAGAAGTTTGGGAGTCTGGAAACTCTGAAAATGTCTTCCCTTTGTGCATTTGCTGTATGTGTTCTGTGCAAACCCCTGTGGCAGCCCAGACACCTTAGAGATCTCTCTCTCCCTGGTATTGGTTGCTCTGAAGAAGCTACAGAAGCATTTGTAAATAATATTCTGACTTGAGAATGCTCCGTGTGGTTGCCTCGTTGTGTATCTCTTAGTACAGATTCACGGGGCACAGGTCTATAGGGATGATCTACAAGATCAGAGTCGTAGTTGTCCAGTTATTCCTTGCTAGCAATATCTGGAGCTAAAACTCACACATGCTGCAGCGTCCAGTGCTCAAACCACGGTTTTGGAGGAATGTCAGCTATGAAGGGGTAAAGATTGTTTCAAAATCTTTATATCCCTACCAGGCCTTCGCCAGTGTTTGCTGATAGTGATTGATTTATCTGTTCGAATTAGGACCCAATTGCCTTCCACAAGCACTATGGAGTTAGAATAAAGAGGCAGATCGGTGTGAGTACAAAGCCAAGAACAAGCTATTCCCTGTTAGTGACAGTTTATGAGGACACAACAGCAAAGCTGGCTCATTAATGCTGCTTTTACTACCCTGTTTAGGAGACTCTAGAGATGAATTACTCAGTCTTTTCAGTGTAGGCAGACAAGTGAAAGACTGAACAAAACACAGCTTAGGAAAAGTCAAAGTAAAGTTGAAACTGTGATCATATTAAATAAGATTCAGAAGTGAATCCAATATTGATTAAAATGGGCAGTAGTCCAATGGACTTAATATAAAGACATCATAAGCATTTTTCCTTTTTGCAGGTTCTAGGACAGTTTCATGTTTTAGTTTGCCTGCATCTCACTTTGTTTTCTGTGTATTGACAACATGGCTTAAAACTGTAAACAGCCTCTTGACAGATCCTGTTACTTAGCTTTTCAGTTGCTTGAAATCTGGAGCCGGGGTCACAGGGGAGTCATCTAGGCTCTTCAGATTGACCAGGGAACTCACTCATAATGCAGCATCTGGGGTTTTATATTCTACACACATGGAAGGATGCTGCCTTTGGAAAAATGAACCGGAGTATAAAATTTTTCCTATGCATTAATAACTGCTGTCTCTGGTCAAAGCCCATAGAGAGCAGCTGGTTATTATTTTCCCATAAATGCCATAGGCAGGGAGAGTTACTGCTTCAGAGGGTTTTCAGGGGCATAGTTTTGGTGAGTGATGTGGTGTGAGTCCGTATTTACAGGGTACTTTTGAGATGATTAGTGTCCAAAGCATTAGTTGAGTCATTTCCAGTAGCCAGTTTGGAACCCTCTCTGTAGGCAGCAGCTGAAGGGACATGTTGAATCGACATTCCCTAGCCCTGGGGAATGCATACTCAGTGGAAGAGGCTGGCCATCAATGTTGACTTTAAGCTTAGAGCTCATTCTGTGATGAGATTTAGCCTCCTTGCCAGTGCTCTTCTGAGATCTTGCCCCGCTGTCCAGGGTCTGGCAGAGGGTTTCACAGAGTGGCCTGGCATCCATCATTGATCCGCGGCACCTCCAGCACCCCCCCCCCCCATGGGTGTGTACTGTGGGAGACACGAAACACTGGAAAGGCAATTAAGGGATTTTATGCAGCTTTCTCCTGTTCCTGAAGACTCTTAGCCTTAAATTGTGCTAATGCAGGTCTCTTCTGATAATTGTCTGTATCCCGCAGACCCTTCTCTTTGTGTCTCTAGGATGGCTTATGTGCCCATTTCAAACTTTGTGCTCTTTTTGCCTCTCTCCCTGACAGTCCTTAGCATTTAAACACTTCTGCTTAGCAATTGGTCCCCTTCTTCATGTGTCCTTAGGGTTTGTCCCAAAGACTCTTCCCAAGTCTCTCCATGTAGCCAAGGATATAGTATTCCATGCTGGCTTTTTTGATTCACTCTAACTTAATTTGTAAGAAAGGCTGCAGTGAAAAACAATGATGAAAAAAACCTGACTTGCCTATCTTTCCCTTCTGGGACCGTTATTAGTACCGTCTCGCTTTGCTGAAGAAGAATAAAGAAGCTGATTTGAGCAGGAGAAGGGATAACAACTTTGGCCCTCGGAAGCTCAGTGTGTTTGAGTTTGTGGATGTATGTTGCTTGTTTCAACTTTTGCATGTGCTCTTCCTTCAGTCATACAACCCAGATTTCTCCAGCAAGCTTTTCTATTGGGTTCACATTTGAGAGGTGAAGAGTGGTTGCATAAGTGGTAGTGCATGGGTGACAAGTGGGTTTTATACATTTGCTGCAGACCGTTAGAGCCATTTCTTTAAAGATCATTTGGTTCAGGTAACATATTTTACCCCAGAGGACACTTAGGCACTGAGAAGCTAAATAGCTTGGCCAGAGTTATAACCTGTAAAAATCTCAGATCTCTTGTCGCTCAGTCCCATGTTTCTGGTCATCACACCTAATCCCTGTGCTTATTTCATTCCCTGGATCCCTGTCCATCAACACAACATGCATGTGCATACATACATGCACACATATGGCATTAAAATGGATATCGTATTTTAAAAAAGATTTATTTATTCATTTTAGAAAGAAAGAGTGGCAAGGGAAAGGGTAGAGGGCGAGGGAGAGTGAATCCTCAAGCAGATTCTCTACTGAGTGCGGACCCTGATGTGGGGCTTGATCCCACTACACTGAGACCACCTGACCCAAAAATCAAGAGACCAGTGCTTAACCGACTGAACCACCAGGTGCCCAGGATATAGCATTTTTAGAAAATACCACTGGATTTAGAATCACTCAGATTTAGGTTTGAATTCTTCTCAATGATAACTACTTACAGACTTGGTTAATTCATCCTTCTAAGCTTCATTTTTTCCCTCATGTGCAAATCAAGAATAATAAGATTTCCAGGTTCCTAAGGTTGTTGTGAGGATGAATTAACTTAATGTGTATGTAAGTCGTTTAACAAATCGGCACCTGGTAAGTGCCCAGTAACATGTCAGTCTATTCAATAAAATCTTCAGCTATAGCTCCATTCACATATACCAGGAACTTAGTGGAGTCAAGGGATTCATGCAAAATGATACTTCTTATTAAAGGAGGCAAGCATCAGACTTCTTATTATAGCTCTTCTACAGTTTCAGTTAACCTCCTTTGGTTACATTTTATTCGTTACTTAGATTGGCTAGGGTGAGGCTGGGTTGTTACAATAGGAATTGAATGGTTTAACAAAGAGAAGGTTTTTTTGTTTTTTGTTTTTTTTCTCACATAAAAATCCAAGAGAAGCATTTCAGGTTGGAGGGTGGCTCTTTTCCATGGCTCATTCAGGGATTAAGTTTATTTCTTCAGTTGGGGCTCTGCACCCTCCAGGTTGTGGTTCACCTTGGGGTTGCATTTGTGGGGGATGGGGAAGAGGAGTGTGAAGGAGGCTTGTCTGGATCCCAAAGTCACATGTCACCTCCACTAACATTTCACTGGCAGCAACATAGTCCTGAGGCCACCCAAAAGCAAAAGAATAGAAAACCAGGGCAGCAGGGCAGGATATGCCCAATTATGGTTCTGTTGCTATAGAAGGAGGGGAGAATGGGCTTTGGTGGGCAATTAACAGACTTTGCCTTAGAGCCCAATTCCAGAAAGCCAGTACTGGTGAAGGGGGTGTGGCATGGTAGAAAGAATTAGCAGGAGCCTGGGTTTCTCTAATTCTTCCAGGGACTTGCGTTGTGACCTTGGCCAAGTAATCTGTCTCCTTGCACCTCTGTTTCCTGGGGCCATTGAGCTCCAGGGTTCCCTTTAGCCACGTGAAGCCCTCTCTGACCACCCTGGCCCAAGGGTTCTCTTTCTCTTCCTAAGGCTTCTCTCTTCATTGTGCATCTCATGGCACAACTCATAAAACCTTATTTGCTATAATAAATCCCTTCACAGGGGCGCCTGGGTGCTGCAGTTGGATAAGTATCCAACTCTTGATTTCAGCTCAGGTCATGATCTCAGGATGGTGAGATTGTGCTCCGAGTCAGACTCTGCATCAGGCTCCACACTCAGCGCAGTCTGCTTGAGACTCCTTCTCCCTCTATGCCCCTGCTCTCTGTGTGCTCTCTCTCAAATCGATAAATAAAACAAATCTTAAAAAAAAAAATCCTCACAGCACTTTGCAAAATACGGGTTGGTTGATTGGTTGGTTGATAATATGAATCATTTGGAGCTCACTGGAAAAAGAAACTATGGATATGAAGGTACCACAGAATGATTTTCTTTGGGAATAAAGCAGAGCTGAAAGAATAGCCTCCAAGGTCTTTTCTGGGCTCACATTTTATGACTCTATGACTCAGCAGCTCTTAAGTTGGGAGGAATCTCATCTTAGTTCTCTCTAGTGACATTCCCTCTAAGAGATTTTTATCATCGAGTTGAACTTGACGAGAGTTTCCATCTCTTCCAGTGGCTTCCACAAGGTCAGTTTAATATATATTAAGCTTTAGGAGCAAATACTCTTACCTGTACGAACAGAGCTATTTTTTAAAATCCTTTAGCATTCTAGGTAAGGGTCTGAATATTCACAGAATATTAACATGCAGGGACATAGACTTTGCTGAGCTTTTGAATCAAATTTTATACATTTAACTCCTAAAACAAATCCCTCAGTGGTTCACTTTAAAAAGAATATATTAAGCATTTATTCTGTAAAACTCTGAGTCTCTGCTTTGAGGTCGTCTTCTGACAACTTTGTCACTGGTGAGCAGTGACTGAGTGCCGAATAATGTAAAGCAGTACTTCTCTCAACTTCGTCAAGTGTTTGAGTCATCTGGGGAGCTGATCAAACTGCAGTTTCTGGGTCGGTAGTTGTGTGAGTGCACCTGAGATTGTGCATTTATTTACTTACTTACTTACTTACTTACTTACTTATTTATTTATTTCTCTCTCTCTCTTTTTTTTTTTTTTTTTTTTTAAGATTTTATTTATTTATTTGACAGAGAGAAACACAGCTAGAGAGGGAACACAAGCAGAGGGACTGAGAGAGGGAGAAACAGGCTTCCTGCCAGCAGGGAGCCTGATGTGGGGCTCGATCCTGGGACTCTGGAACTCTGGGATCATGACCTGAGCCCAAGGCAGATGCTTAACGACTGAGCCACCCAGGCGCCCTGAGATTATGTATTTCTAACAAGCTCCCACGTGATGTCCTGGTGCTGCCAGTCCATGGGCCAAGCTTTGAGCAAGGAAGTAAGAAATATTACCTGTTACCATAACACTTTAAAGATGCTCTGCTACTGGTTAAGTATGAGGTAATTATGTTGCCCTACATTAAAGTTATTTGCATGTGTGGTCCCTTTAAAACTGTAAGATTCTGAAGGTGGGGGCCTGGGTGGTTCAGGAGTCAAACTCTTGATTTTGGCTCAGGTCATGGTCTCAGGTCCATGGTGTCATGGTCTCTGAGCTCAGCACATCGTCTGCTTGTCCTTCTCTCTCTGCTCCTCCCCCCCACTTACTTGCTCTCTCTCTCTTTCTCAAATAAGCAAATAAACAAAATCTTGAAAAAAAATTAAAAAAGACTGTAAGGTTCTGAAACTTAGAGAAGAGCCCTGTTTATTTCACCTCAGTTTCTCCTATGAATTTAGTGCACTTTCATGCACTTCATAAGCCTTTACAACTATTTGGGGGCTTTTTTGTTTGTTTTTAAAGATTTTATTCATTTATTTGAGAGAGAGAGAGAGAGAGAGAGAGAGAGAGAGAGAGAGCATGAATAGGGAGGGAAGAGCAGAGGGAGAGGCAGACACCCCCCTGAGCAGGGAGCCTGATTTGAGGCTTGATCTTAGGACCCATGAGATCATGACCTGAGTGGAAGGCAGCCGCTTAACTGACTGAGCCACCCAGATGCCCTTAGAGCTGTTTGTTTAATGAATGATGGAAAAATTTAACTGAATGTTTATTTTGTTCCAAGTAACGAGTAAAGGATACATATACCTGCTTGGCCTGGGACTTATTTTGTTGCTTCCTCTATCAGAATTAACAAATGAGAGGAAGTGTGGCCCCATAGAGGATCAATTGGAAATATTTTTTCCTTATGCTTTATTTCCTCTACAGTGCAGACCACTGAGCACATGGCTTTGGCAGTCCTCGGGGCTCCCAGAAGCCACACCAACCATTCAGGTAGAAGGCACACAGCCTTCCATTGCTTTCTCCATTTTGCCATCTGTGCCTTCCTTGAAATCCAGGTCCAAGGGAAAGGGCACCTCCATGGTCTTCCCCAGGACAGGTGGGAAATAGCAAGTGTTTCTTGTTATCCTGGACCAAACCTGATGAAATGAAAGGGCTTAAATCGTGAGGCATGAAAATTATATTTTAATCTAAATTTTCAATGTGGTATTTTTGTGCTCAAACCATTACAACAATTTCTATGTAACACTGCAGGCTGTGGTAGTCTTACTGGCAAGTGAAGTTCCCACATAATTGCTTTATGAAAAAACAAAAAGGAATGTCTCTGCATTTTATGTAGTCAGGAAGCCATACAGTATGTACAACCTTATAGGTCGCTGACTCCTTTTTGCACATTTCAAGATGGTTTCAAAGCTTTTCATATCACTCAGTTGGTGAACATAGAAATGGAGAGGAGTGGAAAGTGGCCTTGATAATGCCAGTGAATCTGTGTGCCTCTCACCTCCCTGTGAGAAGTGAAATGGCTTGTGTGCCCACGCCTAACTTTCGTAGCTCGGCCATCCACTTCATAGGTGGAGTCACAGCTTGGTCTTGTCACCACTCACATGCTCTACCAGACCACGTGCAGTGGGCCAATGGATCCGTGTCTCGGTTTTCTTACCTGTAAAATGGGGATAGCAGAATAAGCACTCCTTGAGAGGCACTTCATTGCAGTAGTAATTTCTGAGCATCCCAACTCTCGGAAGCCAAATCTTTGTGGCTCTTTAGAGCTTACAGTCTAGTGTAGGATAACATATACTCGATTGACAAATCGTGAATGGCACAAGAAAGTGAAAGATGTGACATAAAGACATATGCATGATTGTCACAAGAGGGTGTGATGTGACTGATGTGACCTGCAGCCCGTGTAGACAGTTTTCCCCAACCAAAGGAATAGAATCTTAAGTGAGAATCCCACAGTGCTAGAGACACCCCAGCATGCTCCCAAACACTGTGACTATCTCATGACCCCAACATTTTAGTAGGGGGAAGAGGACAACATTAATCAGGCGGTCACCAGCCTTAAGATTACAATTATGATAAGTACCATGCAGGAGAAGAGTAGGCGGCCAGAGATCTTATAGTAGGGGCAATAACCTGAGGGGGTCATTGTGTTCATGAACTTAGAATGTAGGCAAAGGTGGAATACTACTCAGCCATCAGGAAACCTAAAATATTTCCATTTGAAACGACATGAATGGAGCTAGAGGGTATTATGCTAAAGGAAATAAGTCAATCAGAGAAAGGCAATTATCATATGATTTCACTCATATGTGGAATTTAAGAAACAAAATAGAGACTCATAGAAGAGAGGAAAAAATAAAACAAGACAAAATCAGGGAGCGAGACAAACAATAAGAAACTCTTAATCTTAGGAAGTGTGAACTGATGGTTGCTAGAGGGGTAACTGGGAGATGGAAATTAAGGAGGGCATGTGATGTAATGAGCCCTGGGCATTATGTAAGACTAATGGGGATGCCTGGGTGGCTCAGTTGATTAAGCATCTACCTTTGGCCCAAGTCATGTTCCCAGGGTCCTGGGATTGAGCCCCACATCAGGCTCCTTGCTCAGCAGGGAGCCCGCTTCTCCCTCTGCCTACCACTCCCCCTGCTTGTGTGCACACTCTCTTGCTCTCTGACAAATAAATAAATAAAACATTAAAAAAAATCCAGATGAATCACTCCTCTGGAACCAATAACATTGTATATATTAATTAGTTGGATTTAAATAAAATAAAATTTTATTAAAATAATTAAAAAAATAAAAAGTGGGGAAAAAAAGAATGTAGGCAAAGAGGAGTAGGGGCTGAGGAAGTAGGATTTCAGGCAAAGGAAATGGATTTTTGAAGGCTGGAGGCCAAGAAAAAGTATGTGAGAACTGGAATGAAGGCCAGTGTGCCTGGGGCTAAGAGGAAGCATGTGGTGGCTGGTGATCAAACAGGGACCAAATCCTGCAAGATCTTGCTGCCAGGACAAGAATTCAGGATTTCATGCCATGGGTCATAGAAAGCCATAGAAGCATTCCAATGTGCTATCTGAATTTTAAAGGCGTCACTCTGGCTATAGGATATCTTGTAAGGAATGCTATACGAGGAGTGCCAATGGAATAGAAGAGGAACAAGATCAGGTGCAAGGATGCCAGTGAGGAGCTTGTCCCAACAGACTGGACAAGAAGAACAGTGGCTTTTATTGGAACAGGGAGAAAGTAGATTAACTGAAGAAAGAGGTAGAATCAAAAGGTCTGGGTGATTGGATCTTGGGATGGAGGGAGAGGCAGTGTTAGAGGGGACTCAGGGTTTTGGCTGATGCAGTTGGGTGGGTAGGGTGTCATTCCCGAGACGGGAAGACCAGGGAAGGACCTAATTAGGCTGACGGAAGGAATACAACAGAGGAATAAACACCCAACACACAAACAATAATCTGAAAACACTTTGCTAAAAAGCCCTGAAGTCAAGAGGCAGTTCAAATGAAGTACTTGTAGAATGCCCCCATGACCCTGGCTTTTTTTCAGCTTCCTTAAAATGGGGATGGCACTAGAGTTGTTTTGAAAACTGCATGAGATGTTTGCAAAATACTTAACACAAAGCTGGCACTGTGTAGGTATGCAGTAGACATTAGCAGAAGTAATAATGAGCAAAGGAATATGGTCTTCCTTGGATCGAACCCAATCTGAGTAAAGCAGCCAAGAGCTCTATGCCAGCCTCAGCAGACCTTGGAGAAAGGTCCGTTTGTTCCTTCCCCTTTTCCACATAACTGTCCCTGCCCGGTTAGATGGTGTGGTAATAACAGCGTTTGCCTTGCCAGTTGGAAAGTCAAAGCACGGAACTTAAGGCCATCTGGAAAGTGCTCCGCTTGAAGCCAACAAGTTAGGAGGTGAATACCATGCTGGGGATCCGCGATGCGCACTGGAGACAAATTCCTGAGAAATTCCGGGTTGGAGTCCTTGTTTTTGTTTATCTGTATGAGACTATAGATGGATATAAAAGCTTTTATAAAAAATGCTTCTGGATGGAATCATTCACTCTCTGAACCAGAGGAGAGCATTGGCCTCCTAAAGGGAACATTAACTCAGCTTCAGGATCAGGATTCAATAGCTGAGACTTAGAAAAAAGCAAATACTGCTCCTATTCTGAGCTCTAGTGGAGGTGCCTGAGCTGTTAGAAGAGTGAACTTGCTCTGTGGCACCTCATGTCCCCGGGCCATTCAACTTGAAAACCCTCATAGGGAAGGGAGAACCTGTCCCTCTGGCCCCGAGTTTCGGCAGTAGCAAATATACGCCTTAATGGATACCTTAATTCAGTATTTGTGACCACCTTTGCCACTGTGGGGAGTTCACCGCTTGTCATATTAATTCTCACTAAGAATTAAGTCTTCCCTGTGAGATCATAAGCTCCTTGGAGGCAGGAACTGGGTCCTGATCATCTCTGTACCTGCCATCCAGCAAGCACCTGGTCACGGAAGAAGCCCAATAAATTGTTGAAATGAATCAACACATAGACTTTCTGTAGGCTGATCGGGTTCAAAACATTTCGTTCTTCTGGGTCTACATTTTTCCTTCTACTTTGTAACCTAAAATAGATGCTTTTGGTGCAGAAACCATCAAATATAAAATTTAGTGTTGACACAGAAAGAGAGCCTCTTTGAAAAAAAATATGAAATGTGAGTATCTATGATTATGACATTTTTTTATAGCTCAGAAACGAGTATATCATGCAGCCAGGAAAGATCATCTATTCTCTATGGCAGGGTCTTTGATTTTGTGTAAGTTTCTTTCTCTTTCATCTGTGAGGCATAATGCTATTTTGATCCTAAGTCCAGCCGGTTGGTTTTCTTATTTATGAAGTAAAAGGTTTAATTATGGGCACAAAGCATTTCCAAGTTGCCTTTGACTGGCTTTCTCTCTCTTTACTCCATGGCAGTCACTTAAAAAGATTATTATTATTATTTTTAAATATTTTATTTATTTATTTATTTGACAGACAGCGATAGAGGGAACACAAGCAGGGGGAGTGGGAGAGGGAGAAGCAGGCTTCCCACTGAGCAGGGAGCCTGATGTGGGGCTTGATCCCAGGAGTCCGAGGTCATGACCTGAGCCACCCAGCTGCCCCCCAAAGATCATTTTCCTCTGCACTCCCTTCTCTAGCTTCTAAGCATTGTAGGTCTCCTTCATCTTTCTTCTCTGCTTATGTGCTTACGTTCTTTTTATTTGTCTTTAGTTCTTCTCATCCCCAACATTTTCTTTGATTTGTTCTTGTTCCCTTCCAAAAAAAAAAAAATTGCCATTCACATTAGAAAAAATGCCAAGATCTGTCCAGGAGCAGACAGGTATAAAGCACTGAGTGCCACTGTGAATGAATATTCAGATATTTTGAAGGGCGGAAGAAGACCATATTGGTTTGTACACAAGGATAGCATTTATCGGTTTGTATGACACAAACCCAGTTTTAGACAGCCTCCTATTCGTTATGTCCAAATAAGGCTTTTGAAAAGCAGACCATTGATTGGAGCAGCACAGTCCTTTCATCTTCGTGCTTCATCTGTGATGAAGTCTGTGGCAACTTGAGGTAGCTTGATGTCTTTATGTTTTTAGGATGGGAGAAGTAACTATTAGTTAGCAAAATTCATTAAATACCCAGCAGATGACAAGATAAAGATGCAGTTGTGCTTGAGGAAGAAGCCTTGGGTTTAGCTCTCCAGAGAGTGTCACCTTAACCTCTTTTGTGAACCGTCTTCCTGGATGACTTGGATAAGTTTGTACTCAGCTGACTGGTGTTCATTTTTGTAGGATTCTACTGGAGCTAAAAAGGTGACTGTTCCAGGTTCCTCCCCATCACACCCAAGGCTGCAGACGTTTTCCTTTTCAGCTTAGAGAATATGTCTCAAATTCCGCCTGACTCTGCTTCAGACCTGCTCACTCATCCGTTTTCCCTGGTTTCTGTCCTCTTGGTAGTCACCCAGATTTTTCTACTTTATCTCACTTTTCTGGATAGATGCCTATTTAGGTGGTTTGCCTGGCTTTTTGGTGTGATATGTCGCTACAGTCCCCTTTTCCTGTCTCTATGCAGTGCAATTTCCCACCCCTCATTCAAGCTTCTAATGACTACAGCTCTTGCCAGCTTGGATCCCATTGACTCGGGTTCCTACTTACTCATTGGGAAAAGAGAGAAATCTTGGAAATGCAAATCTCTCACTTGAAAAAAATATATATAACTATATATATATAGTTAGTTAGTTAGTTAGTTAGTGGTGAAGAACACAGGCTCTGGATCCAGACTTTCTGAGTTCAATCCTGGGTCTGCCCCTTATGAGCTGTGTGATCTTGGGCAAATTGCTTACCATCTCTTGCCCAATTCTGTTGTCTGTGTGTGGACATCAATGGGAATAATGGTTGTATCTATCATACCCGGTTACTATGAAAGGTAAACAAGTTAGTCTTTGTCATGGGCCTAGAACAGTGTGTCTGCTATGTAGTAAGCACAATGTAGTGTTAACTATTACCAAGAGTTTGAAGTCAGCATTCACTGAATTCTGACCCTGCCAGGAAGAAGGCAGATGGATTAGATTAATGTTTATCAAAGGGAGGTCCACAAGTTTACTATGAGAAATTTTAAATCTTGTGCTGACATTTGGGTAAGAATATGAACACTTTGGGGTAAGCATATTTTAGGTTATTTAGATGACTCCTTATAGCCGAGTATGTGTGTGATTGGAAAGCCTGCATTTGCCTTGTGTTGAGGATCACATTCTCCTGTGGTGAAGGCTGTGACATTGAGGTAGCCTGCAGGAAAGCAGGCCTGGTCATGGCTCCTGGAGAGAATGGGGGAGGGGAATCGAGTCTTCTACGACACATGTGGCCTGAGCATGCCACGTTGTCAGGGACCGGTTCCGTGGCTGTCAGTGACTGCTGTCATCGTGAGTTTTCTTAGGATTCTCATTTAATTTGTGAACTTGTTTTAGTTTGATAGGATTAGGGGTTTATATCTAGACTTATGTTTTTGTTTAAGTAACATTCTAATGAAAACAACTTGTTAGCACCAGAGGATCATAAGCCTTTTTATCTTGTAAAAAGGGTCTGCCTGTATATTCCTCAAACTGGAGAAAGATTAGGCTCTCTGTGGTTCCCAAATGCCAGTTCACAAATTGTGCTGGTCAGTTTACCAAAAAACAAAACAAAACACCCCCCAAAACCTGGAACCTGGGGGGAGATGTGGGAGGGAACTTGTTAGAAATATAGGCTCTGGGCTGTGCCCTAGAGCTGCTGGGCCAGGCCTCTGAATTTGCATTTTTTCTGAGTTATCAGGTCATTCTGCTGAGCAACAAGTTGGGGCCTCTTTGAGCTGATGACCTCTCAATGTTCTTCATAGTCCTAGGATCTTACAATTCAGGGTCTTCGTCTTCCAAATTGAGATAATCCTACGTGCCCCTGTCTTGCTGCACAAGGGAGTAGTGAGAATTAATGAGGCAATTTTCATAAGTGTTCTTGAAAGAAAAGTACCATTAAAGTATAATATATGGAGGCCGGAATTGAGCTAGATTGTCTCAGCATGCAAATTGTTCCACTGCAATGAAGAGGTGACTCAGGACCTTAGCATCATCACCAGGCCGATTTTTGCTTCCTGGGATCCAGTTTCTAAAAGTGTTGGTCCATCTCTGGCATGGAATGAAGCCCCGTGAAACCAGGTGCATGAATGTGAGATTTATAAATCAGTAACACGTGGCAGCAGAGAGGACAGCTGGAGGGGCAGGTGTGTGGGAAGAAGTCCAACGCTTATTAGTTTCTTGGGCTGCCATAACAAAGTCCCACTGACGGGGGCCAAAAACAAGAGAAATTTACTCTTTCATCTTTCTGGGGGCTAGAAATCAAAATTAAGGGGTTGGCAGGTGGGTCTCTACTTGAGGCTCCGAGGGAGAGTCCGTTTCATGCTCCTCTCCTAGTTCCTGGTGTTAGAGAGAATCCTGGTGTTCCTTGATCCATAGATGCATCATTCTGATCTCTGCCTGTCATCATGTGCCCATCTGCTTCTTCCCACGTGTCTGTGTTTTCACGTGGCCCTCTCCTCTCTGTGAGCCTCTCTCCTTAAGAGGACACAAGTATTGGATTAAGGGCCCATCCCACTCCAGGATGGCCTCATTTTAATTGAACTAACTACATCTGCAAGCACCCTTTTTCCAATGAGGTCACATGCTGAGGTACTGGTGGTTAGGGCACGAATGTATCTGACATTTTTTGGAGGACACAATTCAACCCATAACGCCATGTTTCTGTTTCCATAAGGAAGTGCAAAATGTTTTACATTTCAGAGGGAATTTTTTCCCAAAAGTGATTTGAAACGCAGAGGTCATTACCCCTAAGAAACCATGTTATTATATGTATGGGGATATCCTCAGAGGAGCCCATAATGACTGATTTAGCTCACAATGTACCAGAAGCAGGCTTTCTTCTAAGGGTCCTATAGAATCTAACCAACACAGCAGAAGAGGTCTCAGTCAGAAAATGTGTTTCAAATTTCAACTTGGGGTGCTAGGAGCCCATTTCTCTCCATTAGCTCATAGAAGCTTCATATTCGTGTTTATTTCTCCCTTTTCAATTCCTTTGTGCTTATTTCCACTCCTCTCTCTCTCTCTCTCTCTCTCTCTCTCTCTCTCTCTCTCTTTTTGGTATGTTCCTGTTCTCTATTTTGGTTCTAATATTACCTTTTATGTTGTTACTATATCTGATACCTCTTGTGAAAGGTATGGAACATGGGAATGGGAAATGCTCTGTGCTACACACAGTCTTTCCTCTCTTCCCCATTAAGGTTTCCTTGTCATAATCCTGTTTCTGCAGCATCTTCTCTGCATTTTTAAGTTATATCTAGCCGCCCGATGTATTAGCTTCTCTGTTGTGAATGTGAAGTTCCTGTATATTCACTTCATATCGCATAGTATTTTGTCAGAGGGGCTCTCAGGAATGACAGTAGGATATTCTAATGGGTTAACATTGTATAATCTTCAAATCACACTGTTGAAATAAAGTCTTTGTGTCGGCTGT
The DNA here is from genome assembly GCA_004023965.1 of Spilogale gracilis. Taxonomy (NCBI): domain Eukaryota; kingdom Metazoa; phylum Chordata; class Mammalia; order Carnivora; family Mephitidae; genus Spilogale; species Spilogale gracilis. Next base: position 84,514 of record PITA01003422.1, on the reverse strand, counting down.
AGGTTTCAGTCCTCTTCTTCCCATTCCAGCTTCCTGAGTGGACCACTGTCACCTGTTCAGGGAGTCCTTAGCCTTAACCCTATATGAATGAGCCTTCTTGGATGACAAAGAGTTTATGGGAAACATTTTTTTAAAAATTCTCTGAAAAGCCCTTTTATGTAATCAGGAGTTGGATATTGGTAGTGTTATAAATGTAGTGTGCCAGATAGCTTCAGAATAATCACGTGTGAACAAACTCAGTTGAACTGGCTTTTCTTTTTCCTTTTTTTTTTTTTTTTAAGAGTTGGGATTTATTTATTTATTTATTTAGTTTCAAAGATTTTATTTATTTATTTGACAGACACAAACACACAGAGAGAGAGGGAACACAAGCAGGGGAAGTGAGAGAGGGAGAAGCAGGCCTCCTGCTGAGCAGGGAGCCCTATGTGGGGCTCGATCCCGGGACTCCGGGATCATGACCTAAGCCAAAGGCAGTCACTTAACCAACTGAGCCACTCAGGTGACTGTGTTTTTCCTTTGACTAAAAGGTATTGTGTTTGTTCATGTCCTCTGGAAAGCAAAGTCAAGATGGAATTGTATGTGTGAGAGATTTAGTGTGACAACACCTGGGAAGGATGAAGGGAAGGACATAAGAGTAGGTTGGGAGAGCATTCAGATAAACTTTTTTGGTGCAGGTCTGACTTCTGTGAAAGGACAGGTGGAGGGAAGGACTGGGGAGGAAAGGACTCAGCTGACAGCTAGGTTCTGGGAATGTTTTGTTGAGGTTGATTGTGACTTGTGGAGGCAAAGTTGCCCACTGAGGGGCCCCTCTGACCCATAGGAACGGGCCTGCACGGGTACCCTGCCATGCTCAGTCAATGTCCAGGAGTCTGTCCAGGGGAAATGTGGACACTACACAAATGTGGCTGTGGATTCAGGTGTGCGGCAGGTGACCCATAATCCTCCACAGCAGAAGAGCCAAGCAGTGCAATTCTGTGGTTTTCATGGGGGTCTCCTGAGGTGCCTATGAATTTGGATGGTAAAATTTACACTCTTGGGGTGCCTGGGTGGCTCAGTTGCTTAAGCGTCTGCGTTTGGCTCAGGTCATGATCTGGGGTCCTTGGGATCAAGCCCTGCATTGGGCTCCCTGCTCAGTGAAGGGCCTGCTTCTCCCTCTGCCTGCTGTTCCCCCTGCTTGTATTCTCTCTTGCTATTTCTGTCACTCAAATAAATAAATAAAATCTTTTAAAAAATTACATTCTATTTTCACTAACTTCTGACTGAATTGTGGTGTTCTCTCTAATTATGAGTGGAGCCAGTGGCCATACGAGTAGTAGCGATAAGTGTGTCTTTCTCAGCAATAAATACCACAGATATTTTTATATCAACATTATATTTGTCAAAGATAATCTCAGCATGTCATGTATGCTCATCATTACTTTGAAATTATGGTAGTTGTTAGACCTGCCACTAGTTCTCTGTATATAATGACAGTTAAGAGACATATTTACTGTTATATCACAAATTAAAAAAATAATTTGATGATGAGATTTAAATGTAATTGTTTCTTTAGAGTTCTATATGTCTTCTTTTATATACTTATAAACATTATTTCAAGAGGGGTCCATATCTTCATCTGACAGAGGGGTCCATTGCTCAAAAATGGTTGAGAACCCCCTGTGCAGATAGTACTCAGTAGGATCATATTAATTATATTAGCTCAGTTATCTTTTGTCTGGCTGCAAATGTATGAGAACAATAGCCTCAGTCCGTAAGAGAATATGTTACTGTAGAAGATGATTAATTCAACAGAGTGTCTCCCACATGCCAGGTGCTGTGTGAGGCTGAAGCCACAGCAGTGACAGGACAGACACAATCCTATCTCAGAGACTTTCATCCCCTGAAAGGAAAGGCAGTAATCTATCACCAACAATTTATGATTGTTTTACCATGTTAACAATATGGGAACGGCAGGTGCTCTGAGTGTCCGAGGAGAGGGACCTTATGTAGGGACCAGAACAGACCTCCCTGAAGAACGCTGTTTCAGCTGAGCCTGAGGTAAGTAGAGGTGAGTTGGGGGAAGACGAGGTGGAGACCAGGGTTAGAGCTGGTGTGAAGATACGGAGGTGAGGCACACTTAACTTGTAAGAACTGAAATCACGCAGACCTTGCAAGCTACATGAAGTTTGGACTTCTTCCCAGAGGCAATAGGAAGCTTTGAAAGGGGTTTAAGCAGGGAGTGATATGATCAGATTGCTTTTCAAAACGATTGCTTGGAAGAAACCAATGAAGGCTCTCGCGAAGTGAGAATGAAGGCAGCCTCCTGTGAAGTGTATATTGGGAGAAAGCAGCCTCAAGGAAGACTGTTCCCGTTACTCTTGTTTGACTTCTTTTTGGCTCTGTGTGAATGACTGGGTCTTGAATTTCAACTTGTTAGTCTGTCGTAAACCACATTAAAATCTTAGATGCGTTTTTTCTTAAGAGTTAAGATGTTCATAGTAGCCGCAGTTCTCTCTGAAGTCGATTGCGGATGCCCCTGTGTGCACAAGAAAGCTCACAGAATTCTCGGCAGAGTATTCCTCGATCATGCTGGGTCCTGGAGAAAGTGGATGTTGTTTGGTTAGGCTCTTAGTGTGCATTTATTACTTGCTGTGGCATTGATGGCCTTTCGACTTCTATGTTAAAAGCAAAGTGAAGTTATTGTTAATGATGCAGGCAGTTATACTGCAAATTAAACAAAAGATCTCTGGCGGCTTCTTCATAGGAAACTCATAATGAGTTCAAGGTTTGTTTTTTCCTAGGTAAAAACAAGTCCATTTTGGTTGATGGCTAATTCAGAACCGTGCTCAGTTAGGCAACTCATAAAAGTGTTTGTACGGAAATGAGTCTCTGGGAGAATCAGATTTTATTTCTAGTGTCTAATCGATGTCCCGAGCTTTGGGGTTTAATTATGTCTGCTGAAAAAATACAATTCCATTTCTCTTCCTCCCTGTCAAATGTTAAGTGCAGCCTTTATTTTAAATCATAAATGTGCAAGGCTTTATAGATACTTTCTGAAAGAGCACTTGGTATTATTTAGATATTTAATAAATGTTGCATTCTTCTTCAAATGGATTCAAAACATACCTAATAAGAAACCTCGGTAAGAGTTTCTTCCTGGCTTCCTGTTTATGGTCTGGCTGTTGACGTGTAATTTTATGGTTACTCTAGAGAAATAAATAATTTAAGTAAGAAATTTTTTTAATAAGAGGAGACTCCTGTTTTCCAGTCATGTGGGCAAGCTGACTTGAACGTAATGTTGGGCATTTGTTCAGGTAGAGGTAATGGCAGCTGGGTATTACTCGGGACAGGACCTTGAGGCAGGGTGAGTTGAGTATGTGTGGCTGGAATATGAATTGTACCCTTTTACTTCTCTAAAGTATCCACCCAGCTTCCAGGAGGGTCCAAAGGGCTTCTTTACCTCATCTTTGATCATCACTTAGTATGCCCATCTTTGGTCACTTAGCATAATGTTTTCTCTCTCTCCCTTTCTTCCTTCCTTCCTTTCTTTCTTTCTTTCTTTCTTTCTTTCTTTCTTTCTTTCTTCCTTCCTTCCTTCCTTCCTTCCTTCCTTCCTTCCTTCCTTCCTTCCTTTCTTCCTTTCTTTCTTTCTTTCTTTCTTTCTTTTTCTTTTAAAGATTTTATTTATTTATTTGACAGAGAGAAACACAGCTAGAGAGGGAACACAAGCAGGGGGAATGAGAGAAGGAGAAGCAGGCTCCCCGCCCAGCAGGGAACCCGAGGTAGGGCTCGATCCCAAGACCCTGGGATTATGACCTGAGCCAGAGCTACCCAGGTGGCCCTAGCATAATGTTTTCAAGCTTTGTCCATTTTGTAGCACAGAATAACAGTGTTGGCAAGGATGTGGAGTTGAGTTCATTCCTTTGTACAGTTGAGTAATACTCTATTGTATGGATATAACACATTTTGTTTACCGATTCATCAGTTAATAAACTGGATTGTTTCCACATTTTGGCTAGTAGACATCTGGATTGTTTCCACATCGTGAATAGGGCTGTTATGGACATTCATGGATAAATATTTGTTTGTTTTTAATTCCTTGGGGCATATAGCTAAGAGTGAAATTGCTGAGTCATATGATAATTTTGTATTTGGGTTTTTGAGGAGCTGCCACATTATTTTCCACAGTGGCTGCATATTTTACATTTCTACAGGCAATGGACGAGGGTTCTGATTTCTCCACATCCTCACCAACACTGTTATTCCACCCCCACTCCCGTTTTCTTTTTTTTTTTTCATTATGGCTTTCCTAGTGGGTGTGAAGTGGTGTCCCACTGTGGTTTTGATTTACATTTCCCTAATGACTAATGATGTTGAGTATCTTTTCATGTGTTGATTAGCCATGAATACACACGCTACAACATGGATGAACTTCAAGAGCATCGCGCTAAGTGAAAGAAACTGGGCCCAAAAGGTCGCCCATAATAGGATTCCTTTTATAGGAGACATCCATAATAGGTAAATCCATAGACACAGAACTCAGATTAGTCATTGCCGCGGGCTAGCAGGCAGGGAGAACAGAGAGTGGCCGCTTAATGGGCACGGGGTTTCCTTTTAGGTGATACAAAACATTTTGGAAAGAGATAGAGGTGATGGTTGTAAGACATGTGAATATGCTAACTGCATTGAAGTGTGCACTTTAAAGTGGTCGATTTTAGGTTATGTGTATTTTCCCTCCATAAATAAAAAAATAAAAACACCTGGTTAGAAGCTCATCTGCATTTCCTGTTCCAGCAGCAACAGACAAGAGAAATTGTACATAAATTTAAAAAAATTTACATATGCAGCAGAGCTTAAAAGGAAAGACACTGTTGCCATAGGCAGTACCTTGAAGCCCGAACAGTAGCCTCCCAAGCTGAAGCTGTGGGACGGTAGGGGAGCCAGGAACCAATGGGAAGCGGAGGACATATAGAAACCGAGATGAGGGGCATCTGGGTGGCTCAGTTGGTTAAGCGACTGCCTTCGGCTCAGGTCATGATCCTGGAGACCCTACATTGAGCCCCACATTGGGCTGCCTGCTCGGCGGGAAGCCTGCTTCTCCCTCTTTCTCACTCCCCCTGCTTGTGTTACCTCTCTGGCTGTGTTTCTTTCGTCAAATAAATAAAACCTTTAAAAAAAAAAAAAGAAAGAAACTGAGATGAGGGGTGGAGTTCAATACGAACGAGGGGCCAATAGATGTGGCCTTGTGCTGGTGTAGAAGAGGAAGCAGGAATTCAAGCCCTTGCATAAGAATGCATTCTAGATATATGCAACTAATGAATCATTGAACACTACATCAAAAACTAATGATGTACTCTAAAGTGGCTAACTGAAGATAAAAGAAAAAGCATTCTGGAAAAAAAAAAGCCTCCCTGGTGAAAAGGAATCTAGAAAAATACCCTACACCATCCAGGGGAACAGCAAGGGAATAGCTCTCTTCCCAGGGCTCTGGGGGGAGAGGAAAATGACACTGAAGTCCCCAGGGTGCCTTCATTGTGCAAGAATATCTAACTGAGGGCACCTGGGTGGCTCTGTGGGTTAAAGCCTCTGCCTTCGGCTCAGGTCACGATCTCAGGGTCCTGGGATCGAGGCCCGCATCGGGCTGTCGGCACGGCAGGAAGCCTGCTTCCTCCTCTCTGCCTGTCTCTCTGCCTACCTGTGATCTCTCTCTCTGTCAAATAAATAAATAAAATCTTAAAAAAAAAAGAATATCTAACTGAGAAATTAACGTGCAGCCCTGTTCCAGGTGGGAGAGTGAAATCCCTGGTGTCCTCGCACAAGCAAAGAAGCCACTGCTCCTCTGCAGTGACCCTTCCGCGATGCAGGGTGGATGAGATTCCCAGGGATGAACAACCCCCGGGGGAACAATAAATTCACGTGAAAAATCACAGATCTCACAAGGAAATATTCCAGCATGAGGGAAAGGAAGTACAGGTGATGGGCAGGAGGGTTAGACTCTCAAGAACCTGGCAAAATAGAAGTATGACCGAAATGATTAAAGAATAAGGATTTTGAGACTGGCTCTACTTAATAAAAAGTTTCTGCATAAAGTTGGAGAGCAGCTGCTCCAGGGAGCGTGTGCAAAGTTTGCTCATGGGCTTTAGGAGGAGGAAAGGTAGAGACTGATGTTCACCTGCTGTCTGTCCCATTGTGGTTCTGGCCAGACCTTTAGGTTTTTTCCTAAGGATCAAGAGCTCAGGGCAACTTGCTAAGTAATCTAGATGGAGGAAAAGCTCTGCCTTTCAGTGTATTAACGTGGCGCTCAGGTGCTCTTAACCAAAGATTTGCCTTCATTTCTCTTGAGAGCACAGCTTGGTATTTGCCCATTATTGTGAGGAATGACATCTTATGAACTGGTAAGTGGAGCTTTCAGAAACAAACTTTGAAGCTGCCTTGAAAACCACTTTAGTACTTATCCAGCTCCCCACGTCTAATCGACTCTCTCTGCTGGCTGAGCCGCCACACTCAGGAAGTGGAAGCTTCTTGCTGACCACGCAGAACCAAGAGCATAGGTCCACAAACAGCTTCAGCTTTCCCTGGTCCCCGGCTGGTCTTCTCTTGGCCTCACTGTTGGATCAAGCCATAGCTTTCATCAGTGGAAGTCCCCAAATTTACGTAAAGGAGAGGGGTGTGTGGGGGACCTTGTCATGATGCTCAAGTGGGCTGTCACATTCTGTGAGATGTAGAATTGGGGAATGCAGGGGAGGCTGATGGGACCCTATGATGACCAATGCCTCACATCTGCCTTGAGGTGGGAAATTTTAGATTCAGTGGCTCTGGCAAGCAGCACACACACAAACTTGACTTTGACTTGGGAACCTGATGAGACTGCACTTCCGGAAGCAGTCAACTTTCTATTGAGAGTTACGTAGGAAGACCAAACAATTTTTTTTTCACCAGTCACATTGAAAATCAGAGAGTACAAATGTGAGGAGAGAAGTATGAGTGAGCTGGGGAGAATTTCAGGTGCCCTGAGCAGGACCATACTGTGGAGTGGTAGAACCACACAGAAGCCCCCGTGCTCAGCAGAACTTTCAAGGGAGTCTTGGCAAAGCGCAGGGATTTTCTTGTTCCCTCTTAAGCAGGTGTAGAGGAGGGGCATAGACAAGTTGTTTTCTCCCTTGTGAGCAATTTGTATATTATGCTTCTCTCTTTGGGAAAAAAAAAGGCAGCACACGAGGAGGGATGCTTTCTTCTTTTATTTATTCTTCATTTATGCATCATAGATTTCCATATGGATTTCCATATGGATGAAGTTCATAACGGCCTTCTCCTTGCTGGAGCTTGTAACCATACGGTTTAGAGTTTATCAGCATAGTTAGTATTCCTAAATGACCCTGGCAAGACATTCTCTTTGCATCCTCCCACTAGGTATCTGGTAAGTTCCTCAGCTTGTGGTTCAGTAAAGGCATGCTTAATGTTACTTGAAAGTAGAGATTAGGGTCTTTGGGCTCTTTGCACCCTTCTCTCTAAATCTCAGTGAGGAGCCTGCAGAATTAATTGCTTCTTAGCTGCATGATTGCTGCTCACTTAGCCCTATGCAAGCAAATCAGTACGTCATTCTATTTGTTGGAATCTTGCTGTTCTGTAATTATGTGAAGAACAAATGATTGTAGATAGAGTTTCTCTGTGATGTTTAAAACAGGTAAATTTAGCATCATTAGAAAATAATTTGGTGCTGAAAAACCTTAAAATTGCTAGAAAAACCTACAGACTATTGAAAACTTAGTAAGTTTTATTCTTAATGGTATTATGTAAATTGGAAAAAAGCTTTGCAGTTTCTTAAGTTAGAAGGGGCACTTATGGTTAAATAACAAGGAGGAAAGAGAGCTGCTCTGTTTATTTCTTGACACTGTGGAAACACTATAATTAAAATTTGGCTACATGTGCTTTGAGCAAATTACAGTGTGCTGACATTGCATTTTTTATTCAGGTGGAACATACATTTCTTTTTTCACTGATTAGCAAAAAATAAAGTTTCCCACCTTATTGAAAGATATAAACGGTATCGAAAATGTCGCTATTAAAGAGGCTGTATAACCCTTTCAAAGTCGAATGTGAACTAAGTGGAACTAGCTATGAAGTACATCTCACACAAAGCTTTAGGGAATGGACATGTCTTATAAATCCGGGTAGCCCTTCATTTAGAATTAGTTTAGATCAGTGGAGATGGTGTCTGCCTTGAACTTGGCCAGCTTGCTTTTCTTCCTTGTGCCTTACTTCTCTGTTCATTCTAAGAGTTTGTTTACATGTACAAAATAAATAAAGTTGGTGTGTCATAGGGCAGGCCTACCTATGTGGTGGCAGAACTAGACTAGTGTCTTAGTTTGAGTTCTCCATAAGGGCAGACCCTGAGTCTGGACTGGGGTGCAAGGAATTTATTTGTGAAGAAACCCCAGGAAGCATGGCAAGGGAGTGAGAAAGTGAGACAGGGTAGTTGGAGAGCCAGCAAAGGGGGTGTGAATGGGGAGATTATTGCTGGGGTTCCTTTCTCTTGGGGAATCTCTGAGAATCTGTGTGGAGCACACTGCAGGGATGAGGAAATATGGGGGAGGTCCCTCCCAAGATGCCCACATCCTAAAGCCCAGAACTTGCAAATATGTTGCCTTACAAAGGGTACTTTGCAGATATGATTGAGTTAAGGACCTAGAGATGGGGGGATTATCACAAGAGTCCTCGTAAGAGAGAAGTAGGAGGGTCAGAGAAGAAAATATGATGAAGGAAGCAGAGTTTAGAGAGAGATTTGAAGTGTTGTGCTGTTGGCATTGAAGACGGAGGGGGAGGCCGTGAGCCAGGACTGCACACAGCCTCTAGAGGCTGGAAAAAGCAAGGAGGCATGTGAGCCCTGCCAACACCTTGACCTTAGCCATTGAGACTGATTTTTGGTTTTCTGACCTCCAGAAATGTAAGATAACAAATTTATGTTGTTTTAAGCCATTGAATTTATGATAGCTGCAATTGAGGACTAATACAACTACCAATTCATGGCCCTCACTGATCGAGGATGGCTTCTAGAGCAATCTCTCCTCAGTGGGATATATACAAAAAGCAACAGAATCATATAGACACACAGAGTCTGAGAGAAAGAGAAAAAGGGGGATGAAAAGAGAGACAAACCACAGAATGAGGGACAGAGTTGGAAGGATATACACACAGAGGCAGAGGGAGGAGGACATTTGTCAGAGAGAAGAGACAGGGAGGAGAAAATAGAGAAAGAGGGAGCCAGAATACCAGGTGAGCCTATACGTGCCTAACTCCAATTTGGGTATGCACTTATCTCCAGAAGTTGAAATAGCCCTATTGTGTGCTCTGGCCCGCCCACCCATTCCCCTCCCCAAAGCAACCCACTGGTGTACCCAGTAGGCATCTACTTTAGCCTAAGGGCCTGGGTTCAAATTCCAGCTCAGCCACTTTTTAGCTGTGTGGCTTTCGGCACTTTATTTACGCTTCATTTTCCTTATCTGTAAAATGGGGGAGAATAAGACCTACCTAGATTTTAGTGAGGTGTCCGACAAATCTTAGTTATTAATTCAGACAAATCCCAAGTCTCCTCTGTTTCCCATCCCTTTTGTCTTTAGTGAAGGAGAATGTATGGGTACATCTGGGATAAATGTAGCCACTAAAATTTTATTGTTGGAAACAAAGGGAAATTAAATATACCCTTTTAAATAAACAGTTGGAATACTTTTCAGCCACGTCCTATTAGAAACCAAGCACACTTACTTTTCATAGGACACATGGAAATGTTATTTTATCTGCAGTTTCTTCCTTACTCTCTCCCTTTTCCCTTTCTTCCAGTGGGTAAACTAAGGGGGGGGGGGCAAATTGCTTGGCTTGGGATGCTATGCACAAGAGGGCACTAGTGAGCAGGAGGGAGAAAATTGCCTTTTTTTTTTTTTTAAACTGAAGTATAGTTGACACAATGTTACATTCGTTTCAGGTGTGCAACATAATGATTTAACAAATCTACACTTTATGCTCACCACAAGCCTAGAGGTCATCTGTCACCATACAATAAAAACTATTCTAGTACCTTTGACTGTATTCCCTATGCTGTACCTTCTGCCCCAGTGACTACTCATTCTAGAACTTGGAAGCCGATATCTCCAACACTCTTTCACCCATTTTGCCCATCCTCTCATCCCTTTCCTCTCTGGCGACCATCAGAATCAGTTTGTTCTGTGTGTTTACAGGTCTACTTTTGCTGTTTGTTCATTCATTTATTTTGGTTTGTAGATTCCACAAATAGGTGAGTTGGTATAGTATTTACCTGTCTGACTTATTTCAACTTAGCATACTACCCTTTGGGTCCATCTGTGTCGTTGCAAATGCCAAGACTCATCCTTTATATATGTTTATACCACATCTTCCTGATCCATTCATCAGTCGGTGGATACCTCGGTTGCTTCCGTATCTTGCTATTGTAAATAATGCTGCAATAAACATAGAGGTGTATATATCTTTTCAAATTGGTATTTTTGCTTTCTTTGGGTAAATAACCAGTTGTGGAATTACTGGAGCATATGGGATTTCTATTTTCAATTTTTCAAGGAGCCTCCGTACTGCTTTCCATGCAGCTGTGCCAGTTTACATTCCCACCAACAGGACACAAGCGTTCCTTTTTCTCCACATTCTTGCCAACACTTGTTATTTCTCGTCTTTTTTGATTCTGGCCATTCTGACAGGTGGGAAGTGATATCTCATTGCATTTCTCTGATGATGAGTGATGTTGAGCATCTTTTCATGTGTCTGTTTGCCACTTGTATGTCCTTTTTGGAAAAATGTCTACTCAGGTCTTTTGCTTCCTTTTCATTGAACTCTTTGGGTTTTTGTGGTGTTGAGTTGTATGAGTTCTTTATACATTTTGGATATTAATCCTTTGTTGGGTATATCATTTCCAAATATCTTCAGGGAGGACCTGCTTTTAACAATCCATGTTCTCTTGTTTTCTTTGTTCCTTTCTGCTTGCTTAGAAGGGGACCAGAGCCCTCCTTATATTCCCGTACTTTCAGACTTGCATTAAATAAAATTTCAAGAAAGAAACCAAACCAGAATCAGTGGGATTAGAATGAATCAATAGCGGCGGGCTAAGGAATGATCTAAAGGGAAGGGCCCTAGCTCCTTGTGTTCCTCACTGCCAGCAATCCACCATTAATCTCCATTTGCAAATGTCTACAGGATTTTCTGGGGTTCTTTTATTTTAAAAGTAGTAAGAAATTATAAATAATTTGGAAAATTCTAAAAATAGAGGGAAAAAAGAAAATCACCCATAATTTTACAACCTGTTCTGAATTCAGTTAACATTTAAATGTATGTTATCCCAATTATATACATATATTTTTATCCACAAATTTGAGCTTATATTATAGATACCTTATGTTTTCACTTTAACATATTAAGTATTTTTCTTGAAATAATTTAACGTTTTGTGTAATATACCACTCTGTAGATATAAACTAAGGTATTGTTTTCCCTTGAGTATTTAAACCAACCTCTATGGTTGAATATTGACGTTGTTTACAAATTCTTTTCCATTACAAATAACATTACAGTAAATGGCATATAACAAAAATTTTTGTGCATATCCATGATTAATTAAGATACATTTCTCTTACAACTGGAACTTTGGCTTAAAAAAATTAGACCTTAAAAAAACTTCCAAGATAGATTGCAAATTCCTCCTCCCATCTCTGAAAAGTTGCATCAGTTAATACCCCTTTCATCTGTGTGATGTTTCTTTATTTTTAAAAAATGACAGTGTATTCCTCTCTTTATAATCATCTTTTCTTTTTTTCTTGTCTTGCTTTGCATTCCTTTATCAATTTTTATTCCTTAAGTTTTAAAATGATCCTTGTATAAAATTTATTGGACATTGCCTTGAACATTTTGTTGAAAACAGTTTATAGAATCCTCACGAAAAAAGAATCCAACTTACTCAAAAATTATGAACACATTTAAAAGCAATATATACGCGCTGAAAGAAAGAAGAAATATTTACTAAATATCCGAGTGTCCAATGTCAGGTGAAGGACTATGGCAGATGCCTGAAAATGACAAGGCGTAGTAACCCTCAGGGATCTCCTGATCTTAGCTGGAGAAATACAACCAAGAACAGTGCTTTCTCAACCTTTCTAGAACCATGCCCCCCAACACTGTCTCATTATCTTCTGTGTATCACTGATCTTACTCACTGAGAAGATTTTTTGCCCAGCTTTCTTTTCGTAGTTTTTATTATCAACTAAAGAATGAGACCCATTGAATGGGCTCTTTCAAACTCCCTCTACACAGACGCCCATCCTGTTCTGATGTGTGTTGCCTCCCCCAATGGAGAAGTATTACCTTAGACAATCATCAAAGCAGGACTCTGAAATTTACTCTAAGAATCTAAGATAGAGACAGTTTACCGGTGACACCTGACTTGTTAAGTCCTAAGTTAAACTGTTTCTCTTTTTTTATTTTTTAGATTTGTTTGAGAGAGAGAGAGAGAAAGAGAGAAAGAACACGCACCAGTGTATGCACACATGAGCTGGGGAGGGGCAGAGGGAGAGAAAGAAGGAGGAAGCATACTCCTCACTGAGTTCATGACCTAAGCCAAAATCAAGAGTCCAACACCCGTCTGAGCCACCCAGGCATCATCCCTAAACCATTTCTCTCTCTCTTTTAAAATATTTTATTTATTTATTTGAGAGAGGGAGAGAGAGAGAGAGAGAGAGAGAGAGAGAGAGAGAGAGAGAGAGAGAATGAGCAGGAGGGAGGGGCAGAGAGAGAGAGAGAGAGAGAGAGAGAGAATGAGCAGGAGGGAGGGGCAGAGAGAGAGAGAGAGAGAAGCAGAATCCCCACTGAGCAGGGAGCCTGATGCGGGATGTGATCCCAGGACCCCAGAATCATGACCTGAACTGAGCCACCCAGGTGCCCCTAAACCATTTCTCCTGACAGTGAACTTCCTATAGTTCAGAAGCCTGTTGGAGCCTCAGACCCTGACTAGATCTGTGCCTTCTTTCCCTCTTCTCTGAGCTGCCCTTACCCCACCATCCACAGGTGGTCATCTGGCCCTTTTTACCCCTTCCACAAACTGTTCACCTTTTCCCATTTCCTTCTTGCTTTTGTTTTACTCTTTATATAATATCCATGCTATTTCCTAATTCCAAGCATCTTGCTTCACAAGTTGGCATTCTTCCTTGGGCCCAGTAATTGGCTTTCTTGCTCTGTCCCTGCTCTGCTGCTTGTTATTGACTTCTCATAGACCTGATGGCCTCTTCCTTTCCTCACTGGAATTTAGGCCCCATACCTTCTGCTGACCCCAGGGTAGAGCACAGTGCTTGGCCAACATGATGTGTGTAATAAGTATTTGTTGAATGAATCAATAAGTTGGAAGCATTCTCTTGCTTGAATTTCAGTTTTATGTCTTGGGCTTAGTTGAGACATGTTGAAGTATTCATGACTCACTTGTTTTTATTTCTCTCCTCCTGTCCCAGATTTTTTGTTTTCATTTTCTTATTTCTCTACACCAAGTACTATCCTAGACATGTGGCACATCTTATTTCCAATCTTCACAACAGTCTTGCAAGAGAGGCATTACCACAGTCATATGAGGAAACTGAGGGTCCCAGAGTTTCATTAATTTCTCCAAAGTCATTCAGCAAATCAGTGGTTGACTTCACTTCTCCACGGAGCCACTAACCCCTAGCCTCATTTCTGAGGTTCCTGCACTTTCTTCTTTTGCCCTTCCCATGACTGATCATATCCTGATTGTACACAACTATTTTTGCCTGAATCCCAGTGGAGACAGAAGAAGTGATGCAGGAAGGACAAAGCTGAGTGGTCTTGTCAGGATCTTGACATGAGAGATTGAAACCAGGGACTGAAGGACCTAGAAGAGTGCAAGGAATGTAGCTTCACGTTTTCAACCTGAGAGAGCAGGAGAGTGGAGGTAACATCAAAATAAATGGGTAGTTATGAAGTCTTAATCCTGTAGGTTGTTAAATCAGATAGTGGTTGGAATTCCAATGACTCTTTACTCCTTGGTTAACCATGGGCAAGTCTCTTAGCTTCTCTGAGTCTCAATTTCCCCATCTTTTCCTGGAGCATAATCTTCCCTCACTTTCATGTTGGTTTTTGGTTTGCTGATCAAGTGATGTGGTAGATTCGAACCTGCTCTGTTAGGAGTCAAACAATGCGCACATCAGGGCTGGAATCACTCCTGTCAGATATGTTGTTACTAGAGTCAGACTGTAAATGGAGACACCAACTCCTGGGCAAAGCATGTCTGTGATAGGCGGTCAGCACCTTGTGACTGGTGGACCAGTCTGGCCCACCAACCATTTTTGTATGGCCTGTGAACAAAGAATGTCTCTTATATTTTAACATGGTTGAAAGAAATGAAAAGAGGTGTTTGTGACCTATGAAAATTACATGAAATTCAAATGTCAGTGTCCATAAGAAACATTTATTGGAATATAGCCAAACTCATTGATGTATGTGCGTGTGTGAGTGCTTTCACACTGCCACAGCAGAGCTGAATAGTTGTGACTGAGATTGTATGGCCTGCAAAGCTTAAAATGTTTACTGTTAGGCTCTTTATGAGAAAAGTTTGCCCATCCCTTGTCTACACTTTTTGGGACCTGTTTCTAGGTCTACCACTCTGTGTCCTTCCTTTCTAGCTGTTGAAACTCCTGGACAGGAAAAGAAATTTAAGGAAATCTTGAAAGGTTTTTGTTGGCTTACTGATTCCTTTGATAATATGCCTTCTTTTCTCTTTTTCCATGCTTTTCAAAATAAAATTTTTATTCAATGTTGAATCATTATTATAACTTTAAAAAGCAATTAAGGATGAGGAACCCCATTATGTACTTCAAATTAACGTTATATGGCCATACAAACGATGAGGGACTTTTTTTTTTTTTTTTAAAGATTTTATTTATTTGACAGAGAGAAGCACAACCAGAGAAGGAATACAAGCAGGGGGAGTGAGAGAGGGAGAAGCAGGCTTCCCGCCAAGCAGGGAGCCCGATGTGGGACTCGATCCCAGGTCTCCGGGATCATGACCTGAGCCAAAGGCAGTCACTTAACCAACTGAGCCACCCAGGCGCCCTGGGAGAGAGAGAATCTTGAGCAGGCTCCATGCTCAGCCCAGAGCCAATTTGGGGCTTGATCTTATGACTCTGAGACTATGGCCTGAGCCAAAATCAAGAGTTGGATACTTTACTGATTGAGTCACCCAGGCACCAAAACCATAAGAGACTCTTACTGATACAGAACAAAAAGAGGGTGCTGGAGGAAGTGGGTGGGGGTTGAGCTAGATGGGTGATGGGTATTAAAGAGGGCACTTGTGATGAGCACAGGGTGACATTATGTAAGTGATGAATCACCGAATTCTACTCCTGAAATCAATATTGCATAATATGTTGACTAAAAAATTTAAATGAAAACAAAAGAAGAAAAGAAAAAAACCCACGGCCATTTTAACACACGTTTTCATTTTGAATGATACTTTTTCTGTTCTCAGCATATGTACTTCCAAATGGTTGTAATAGTGGTCTACTTAACATTTCATGGTTGATGTAGTCCTCTTTTTAAAAAGTGACTTTTTAAACTGTTACTTGATTATTGCCTTTAGTTTTTTTTATAGTGGTTGTATTGTGATGGAATCATACAATTTGTAAGCTATATGTATTTCAGAAACATGTCTTCTTTTTGCCTTTGGTCAATTTTTTCCCTTCAACTGTGGATGCAATGCTTCTCTTTTGAGCATTTGGCCTGAGCAGCACTGGCCCCTCCATTGCCCCTTCCTATCTTACTTTGCTGGGATATTGATTCGAGTGCAGAATACCACTGAGCTAAAAAACTGAGTAAGATGAGTAACATTAATGAGAAAATGTCAGCTAAGAAATGAACTTGATAATTAATTAGTAAGTTAACTGATTAGTTTATTTATTTGGTGGCGCATGGGTTGGGAATGAACTTGACACTTCAAAGGTGATTTTCTGTCTCCTTTCCCAGATATCCCCCAAAGCATTCAATAATAATACAAATACTTTTAACAAATAAAAATATTTTCTGTTAACTTAATGATGATTTGAGGGATATGTTTGTGCTTTCTGTTACATTTTTAAACAAATAAAGAATGAAAACAAGACTATTACTGTCATGTTAATACTGTTGACCCTTTCACTGTATCTCATACAGTAAAACCAGTGC
This sequence comes from Spilogale gracilis, assembly GCA_004023965.1. Lineage (NCBI taxonomy): Eukaryota > Metazoa > Chordata > Mammalia > Carnivora > Mephitidae > Spilogale > Spilogale gracilis. Next base: position 68,299 of record PITA01003422.1, on the reverse strand, counting down.
ATCAAATTAACTTAATACCATGAAATGTAAGTTCTTGAATTACCTGAACTCAATGAAATATAAGTAAAAAGATGGATATTGGGGTGCCTAGGTGGCTCAGTTGGTTGGGCGACTGCTTTCGGCTCAGGTCATGATCCTGGAGACCCGGGATCGAGCCCCGCATCGGGCTTCCTGCTCGGCGGGAAGCCTGCTTCTCCCTCTCTCACTCTCTCTGCTTGTGTTCCCTCTCTAGCTGTGTTTCTCTCTGTCAAATAGATAAATAAAATCTTAAAAAATTTTTTTTTAAAAAGATGGATATTTACATTTTATTCTCTTATTTCCCCTAGTGAGAAGCTGGATGGAAAAACTAAAAGACAAGGTAAGAGAAGTATTTTCTTCCTTTGGATTTATCTTAAAGGGCATGGCTTTGTCAACTAGAAGACCTTCAGAGTAATGGAGCCTTAATTCATCATTCTGATTCTGGTCATCTGTACAAAGATACAAGGCCACTTCCAGATGCCCAACAAGAAGGAAGACCTCTCCTTTAAGTTCTTTCTTGTATAACACAAGGGATACCTTATTCTTTGGGGCACCATTCCTTCTGATGAAGGCATCATCCACTCTGCTCAGCTGGAAAACATCCTTGACATATCAAGGTGGAGTTTCTTCTGCGGATCAGCAGTATAATTCCAATTTATTTGGCTATTTCTTGTCCAGTGCCAAATAACCCAATGCCTGATCCTCCTGTATGGAATAAATACTTTGGATTTTGGAAGGCATTGATTCTTCTGACCCAAAGGCAAAAATCGATGGACTTGAGTTAAGAATAAAAGATTGATGATGGAAAGAATAAAAGTTGAGGATGGAAAGAGCAACCTTAAACCATAGTGGGGGTGCTTTGGAGGAAAAAAACCCTGGATGCCTGCGCACTCTCCTTAGATCAATTTTTATGTAGTTTCTCATCCTGCTGCTACATACTGGGTGACCAAGAGCTGACTTGCCTGGAATGGCCAACCATAGAAAAATATTTCTCTCGTGCGTTCGTTCTGCCATCCACGTCTGTAATTGACAATATTAACTTCCTTCCAGGTTCCTATTTTTTATTTTCTTTTGATTTTCAACACACTCCAAGTTTACATTTTTTAGTTATTTTAGAATTTTAAATGGAATTGCTCATAAAAATATTGATGGAATTCTGAATTCCTTGCTGTAGCCTGGGTCAGATCTCATTATTATAACCCAGCTTTAACTGGGGGTTTAGTGAATGGAAATCTTTCCAATTGCCACACATTGAGTTACCTTTAAATCACTGGTCCCAGCATATACTTCTGTTGATGGCATTCCATATTTTTTTTATTATTTGGAGTTAGTTCTCCCCATATTTGGATGATTAATATTTATTTTGCTGCAGCTTATTGTTAAAGAATAAACCACAGTGAAAAATGTATGATTATATTAATTCTCCTCATTACTATCTTTGCGCTTCTCAGTAAAATTTAGCATAGATGGTTTTTGAGACTAAGACTTCTTTGTGATCATACTTATTAAAAGCGATGTTGAAAGTTTTTAAGCATGTTGAGGTTAGTGGAGGCCATTTTGGTATCTGTAACATGTCCAGTTGTCTAAGGGAAGTATGACCAGATGGACTGAGCAGGGTTTGGGGGAAATAAAGCTCAAAAGTTAAGAACTGAACACATTTATATTAGCAATGTTTCTTGTTATTTTTCAGGAGAAAATAGGATGCAATGAAAAGGAAATAGGCATTGGTAGATTAATTTGGGAACCCATAAATCATTCTATATTCTATAGAAAATATCCCCTGAATGAGAAATGCGCCAGAAAACACTTAAGAGAATAAATTTTTTCATGTCTTCAGTTTTGAAGTTGGATATTGCAAAATTTCTTACCTGTATCTATAGATAGCTTTGCCACCATTAAAAAAAAAAATCTGTGCAGCTTTATAAAAAGGCTGTATTTTCCATTTTTGTAGACCTTTCTTATTTTGTCTCAAAGGCCTAGCCTTCTTGCTATCATTTTCACCAAGAGAAATAATTTTATGTGTGACCCTTAGTTTCCTGGATTATTTTGAGTTTTTTCAGCCCTCTCACCTGGAGTATTTTTTCACTATGTCCTAATTAAGGTAGAGATTCTAACTGTGTTTGGCTTATTTGATGCCTTATTTCTTCATATTTTGACTCTTTCTTAGAGGGACTCACTATGATCTTTCCCCGATCTCCCCTGCCCATGAGTAGTCTACACTTTTTTTTTTTTTTTTAAAGATTTTTTTTTTTTTTTTTTTTTACTTATTTGACAGAGAGAAACACAGCCAGAGAGGGAACACAAGCAGGGGGAGTGAGAGAGGGAGAAGCAGGCTTCCCACTGAGCAGGGAGCCCGATGTAGGACTCGATCCCGGGTCTCCAGGATCATGACCTGAGCCGAAGGCAGTTGCTTAACCAGCTGAGCCACCCAGGCGTCCCGAGTAGTCTACACTTACCTGTGACATGTCTTCATGTGTCCACACACATGTGTGTGTGTGTGTATCTTCCTCTCTGTCTTGCTCTCTCACTCCCCCCCTTCATATATCTATAGCTAGCTAGTTAGTTGGCTCTCATCTATAAAAGTCTTGTTAGTCATTATCTTCAGAAACTATTTGAGAGCAAAACTATTGCCTCTGATGAAAGTCACAGAATCCTTTAGAACTGGAAACTAAATATTTATTTAACTGGCTCTTGGACAACCAGGATATCTTCTCAGTTTAGCATTATTCAGTTGTACCTGATACTGGTATTTCTTCAGTTAGTTTGGTTCTAGAAAGAATAGTGTTCTAAAAAGTTCTGGGGCGCCTGGGTAGCTCAGCTGGTTAAGCATCTGCCTTTGGCTCAGATCATGATTCTAGGGTCCTGGGATCAAGGCCCCATGTCCAGCTCCCTGCTCAGCAGGGAATCTGTTTCTCCCTCTCCTTCTGCCCCTCCCCCTACTTGTGCACACATGCTCTTTCTCTCAAATAAATAAATTAAATCTTTAAAAAACTAAAAAAGTTCTGAATTATTCCTCTGCTGTTGTTTAGTCTTTCTATAGTAGCTAGGATTAAGATCAGCTGCGAATGATGGTGAATCCCAATGACAATGACTTGACCAAGATAGAAGTTTGTCTCTTTTTTTTAAAAGATTATATTTATTTATTTGACAGAGAGAAACACACACAGAGAGGGAACACAAGCAGAGGGACTGAGAGAGGGAGAAGCAGGCCTCCCGCCGAGCAGGAAGCCTGATGTGGGGCTCTATCCCGGGTCTCCAGGATCATGACCTGAGCTGAAAGCAGTCGCCTAACCAACTGAGCCACCCAGGCGCCCCAGAAGTTTGTCTCTTATTTATGAGTCTGGAGGTAGCAGTCAAGGGTTAATGGGGAGCAACACTGTGGCGGGGCTCAGGCTCTTTGTATTGGATGCTCCACCATTTGTCATCTTCATTACCAAGGTCACCTAAAGGTCTTGGATAGCAGTTTGTACTTAGCTAGTTCCATATTCTAGCCAGGAGAAGGAAGAAAAGGGAAGGCAAAGATACCTCTTCCCCCTTAAAAGGGAAGATAAAGGCACTCTCATTCTCAAAATATGGAGGGTAAAGGCTGTGCTACCCTCTTGAAGAGCATGTTGGGACGCTGTACCTGCTGCTAAAGTACTCTCTTCAGACTGAGATAGATCAAGTGGTCACAGCCAACTGCCCAGAGGGCAAGGAGGAGTGATTGCTACTCTGAGTCCCGCTGAAATGGGAGGTTCTGGAAGAAGAGGTGAATGGCCACTGAGGGTCATTCCCTATACTGATTCCATCATTACTCTTCTTTCTGGCCTAATGTCCAAGTTAGTGATGCTTGTTAGGCAAATCCTAACGTGGCTACTTATTGATATGTCTTTTAAACATCTAAAATGCTTCTCAAAATTGAGAAGCATAGCAACTTTAGTTGTGTAATAAAGACCAACCCCATTGTTATGTCACCAAAATGATTCTGTTTTTTCTAGCTTTAGGAAATAACGCAGAAAATGGATGATCCAGACTATATTGCATAGCACTGATTCTCAAGTGTGGTCTGGACCCGCGGTGTCAGCATCACCTAGGAACTTGCTAGAAATGCAATTCTTGGGCCCCACTCTGTACCTACTGAGTCAGAAATTCTGGGAACAGGGCCCAGCATTCTGTTTCAACAAGTCTTTCAGGCGATTTTGATAGATGCTCAAGTCTGAGAGCCACTGTTGCAAAGCAGTATAAGGGAGCTGTCTTAACTCAGCAGTTAAGATAGTACAGCATATTGGTAGGTTTTCTTATACCTTTCTTGGAAACAGATGTTTCTGAATGAATACATTATCCTAGGAAGGAAGGGTACCTTTCTCAGGAATGTAATACAAAGCCAATAAAAACACAGCACAAACACAAACTAAAAACAACTGTATCTAGTCATATGTTGACTCACAATCTATTTTAAAAATGCAAAACTTTTTATTTGGAACTACTTTCAAGTTTACAAAAAAGAGATATAAGAATAAGTACAAAAAATGCCTCTATACCTTTTACCCAGATACACTTGTTTTTTAACATTTTATGCCCTTTGGTTTATCATCTGCTCGTCTGTCTGCCCATCTCTGCCTCTTTTTTCTCTCTCTCTCTCTTTTTTCTGAACCATTTGAGGAAAAGTTGCATATACCATGGTGCTTTCACTCCAGATGCTTTAGTGTGTATTCGCTACGAATGGGAATATTCCATTAGCAGACATGGGACAGTTACCAGCTTGAGGGCATCTAACATTGATACAGTACTTTTTATCAAATCCAGCATCCATATTTCAGTTTTTTTTCAACAGACTCAAAATACCTTTCTAAAAGCATTTTTCTTCTCCAGTGTAGGATCTAGTCTAGAGTCATGTAACACATTTAGCTGTCATGATTCGTTAGTTTCCTATACTCTGGAACATTTTTATAGCCATCTTTTGTGTTTTGTGACACTGACTTTTTATAGTCCTTTAAGAAAATGGAATAGTCTTCATTTTAGGTTTATTGGGTGTTTCCTCATGAGGAGATTCAAGTTATGCATTCTCACTTGGAATATACACAGGTGCAGCTGTGTCCTTCTCAGGGTGTTATGTGTGGGGATATGTGAATGTCCGATGACTCCGAACAGAGAAGAGGTACTAAGTTATAACTTAGAAAATATGTTCATGGGTTCTATTTGCTTTCATTTGTGTAGGAAACAAGTCATGGGAAATTCTTTTTTTTTCCTTTTTTAAGATTTTATTTATCTATGAAAGAGCACAAGCATGAGTTGAAGGGGAGGAGGAGCAGAGGAACAAGGAGACTCTCCACTGAGCAGGGAGGCTGACACAGGGCTCAATCCCAGGACCCTGGGATCATGACCTGAGCTGAAGGCAGATGCTTAACTGACTGAGCCACCCAGGTGCTCCAAGTCATGGCCAATGCTAAAAGAAGAGCCTATTCTCCATTAGTGGTGAAAGAGGAATGGTTAAAACATATTGGAATAGGAAAGGTTACTTGGATCCCATCTTTTAACTAAATTTTGAAGCACAAGCAGATCACACACACACACACACACACACACACACACAAGGGGACAAAAGAGGAGAAAGAGATATATTAAATTTTGGTGAAATCTACATGATTTTAAGCTCTAGAAACTAGAAATCTAAATGTGTAAATAAGTATGAGAAAGAGTGACACATTTTGGAATAGTTATGCTCTTGGGTATGGGGCGAAGTTACATGACACAAGGAGACCCACACAGAGATTGATCAAGCCAAACTTGCAGTAGCTCAAGTATCATCCTCTGAACACACACCTCTTTAGAGTCTAATCTCGGGGCTTAAAGTTGACCATATTTCAATATGTACATTCGTTGTACAACACGTACTGGGAATGATGGTTTTAAAGCAATATATTCACAGCTCTTCTGAGAGTACGCAGACTTTGCTCTTGTCCAGTGTTTTCCCACATGGAAAATTACAGTTTTATAAGCCTTAAGTAGATCTGGAAGAACTTTAGAAAAAGTTTGGGTTTCTGCAAAGCATATTAATTTGTTGAAAAGTGGCTGGGCTTTGTTTCTTGGAGAAAAACACTTAGTATGCTGATGAACAATGCTATTGTTCTCAGATTAATGGAAACATTTCCATGTTCTGCCCTAACACAAGACTCTGGAAAACAGAACCAGTGAGTGAGCTGCCTGTGTGCAAGGAGGGGAGCTGCAGTTGAATAAGGGCTCGTGCATTCCTTTGATTTACTCTTGGAAATGTTAGGAAAGCATCACAGTCTGCACACTTCAGCACTTTTTTAAAAACTTTATTCTCTGTCCTCTCTGATTTTTGGCTCATTCTGAAAGGTACTAGAAATAGTTTGTGCTATATTAGAAATTTTAGAAATAGTCAAATAAATGAACAGACTCTTGGGTTCCTCCCCACCCCCCAATAATGACCCTCTAAAGCCTAAAAGTTTAATTTTTTATGTATTTTGTCTGGGTAGGCTTCTAGCAGGGCCTTCCTCAAGGGCAAGCCAGTGTCATGTTCCTCCGTGAAAGGGCACCAGGTAAGTATACGATGCTGTAACCTTGAGGTGTCATATTGGCCAAGACACAAGGAGCACCTTTAGGGTGATGGCCTTACCCTGAAAGTTGGAAGATCTGGAGCTACTTACCTGAGCCCAGGGATGTGCGGACATCATGCTGCTTCCTTAGAGCCAGCATATCCATAGTGACACCTTGGGGACATTGGAGACACACCATATACCAGACTCCTCCAGGTTCTCTTGGAAGTGCTGCCATTGTTGGTAGTGATCTTTGCACCCTACTCTGCCACTTCTTTCCTTCAGGGGCTGGGGATGCTCAGAATTCCCTCCCAAGCCCCCATTTTGGTCTTGTCCACTGGGCAGATTTTTCCTTTCCTATAAATCCCACTTTATGTGCATACCTTCTCTCCTCCCTGTCTTTTCTGTCTGTGCCCCAACACCTAGCATCCTTCCTCTTCCCTTTCTTACTGTAATGCAGCTGAGATTGTGAGACAGCAGGCCACCAATGTCAAGGCCTTCCCGTCAGCCGCCTTGGAGCTTGCCTCTGGCTGATGTTTCCGATTTGTAGCATTTTAATAGTCTTAGCATTCTCAGAAGCTTACTTCATCCATCTCTAATACAAATTATGTTCCTGCCACCAGAACCTGATGTTGACAAATGGGCACAAGCAAGTGGCTGGAGGTGCCGCGAGGTCTGGGTGATTTATTTCAGTACTTCTTCTAAATACTTGAACTTTCCAAAAATAGTCCTACCTTTCTCTCTTGCCTTCTCCCTAAAAAGTACCTTTATTCTAGGTGCAATTTTGTGACAAAGCAAGTAGGAGAATTCCAGGTGTTTAAAAACCTGCTGCCATTGGCAGAAAGGAGAAACCCAGGGCCGCAGTCTATTTAGCTTCCTAACGGATGCCTCCTTTTCCCTGCAGGCTGGCTACATGTCCGGGATGCTGGTTCCTGTAGGGGTCGGGATAGCCGGCGCCTTGTTCATCTTGGGCGCGCTCTACAGCATTAAGGTTATGAATCGCCGAAGGAGAAATGGCTTCAAAAGGCATAAAAGAAAGGTACAGAGCCCACAACCCCAAAACCTCATCTGTTTCAGAATAGGCTTCGCTTTGCCTGTTTGCTTAACAAAGCACACAGGGCTTAATGAGGCAGGAGTGGCATTGACACGCCCCCGGTGGTTTGAATACTGGTTTGGATCAGCAGCTGCTGCTCCTGCCTGTGGTGGGGTGCCTTTTAAAGGGGGCCTGCTTTTCAGTTTTGTTCTGCAGCAGAAAGGGCTTAACGCTCTTCTGTTTCTCTTTCTCCAGCAGAGAGAATTCAACAGCATGCAAGATCGAGTCATGCTTTTAGCCGACAGCTCTGAAGATGAGTTTTGAATCAGATGGGAATTTCTCTGGGATATTCACCTGTGTTATTATTTTATCTTTTATTTTGGGGGCAAAAGAAGAAGGGCAACTGCCACATCACTGCTGTCAGACCATTGGGCTCATTATCTGCCCGGCAGTAGTAGATTTCTTTTCTCTGAGAAGCAAAGACACAGGCTCATTGTCATACGGCCATGTTTGTTTTTCTTCCTTAGTGAATTTTCCACAACCATAGGCTACCACTCATCAGTATGCAGCACACATGTGGTTCACTAGGAGTCGCTAGGTAAATATTTTATATTTTTCCAAAGGGCCTTTTCTTAGTTTAGTGGCACTAAGCATCACGATTATTGCTGCCAAGGCATATGTTGACTCTGAAATTGAAATCTTAACAGAGAATACCTCGTGATGACTGCATTTGGCTCACTTGAGGCTGTAGGCTTCTGGGCCACGGCAAACCCTACATTTGCATCAAAACGAGCAACAAGTTGGGTTGAAATCTTCTTTGTCCAGACGATCTCTGAGCGCATTAGGGTTGCATGGAGATTTTTATCTATCTTGCATTCTACACTCCAGTCTCCCACTTTCATTATTTTGCATCTTCTGTCTTATTCTCATTCTTGGCAGGAAAAAAGAAAAATGCACCAGAAATAACACATTAAATGGACTCTCGGTCTTAATGTAAACTTGCTTTCTTAAATAGTGTAATTGAGTCTGACAGATGTATCAATAGATGCTGACATGTTTATCACTAAGAGGTATTGTTTTTGTGTATCATTTGACTTTGCAAGAAGAAATGAGGAAGGAATCAAGAAGAAAATAAGGGAGGTAAGCTCTCGGGGCATTTCTGTCTGCCATTCACTATTGTGAATTATTCAGAGCATTGCTTTGCTACTGCTGGGGTCTTGGCCATGGAATGATGGAGCCACCATTGGTTCTTAGTTGGCTTTGTTAGAAAAACAAACATCGTGTGGGAGATGCAGCCTTAGTGGCCAGAGTCCCAGCTTCTCTCAGGTCATCCCCTTTTTGGGATGTTGGCCTACGCTAGATCATTTCTCATTTCTTTTGGAATGAAATTCCTAGCCCTATCTTTTGCATCTGGGTATTTGAGTTGAATGTTTAGGTAAAGACTTGGCTCATTTACATGGAGGATTAAAGGTTACTGGTAACCCTGTTCTTAGTGCTTGTCCTTAGTGCTTGGAGAACTTGTTCATATCTCTTGGAGCCTGATCTATTGTATTTGAGGCAAGCTGCACAGTTATTCCCCAGAGCTACGTATGGGGTAGGACATACGTTTTTGTTCTTCCGTTTGACTGGAGACAGAACTGAAGCAGAGAGGGGAAATGATTATCCAGAGTTATCCCCAGGATCAATCAGGACGAGAACCTACTTGGACTCAAAATCATGCATCCCTATCATCAATTCAGCGCCTTTCCATGTACTTTGCAGGAAGCATTATTTCAGAGCCCTTCTTTAAAGCCAAGATTCTAAGGAAATACAGGAGACCCTTAAACAACAAAGGACTGTGCTGCATCGGTCCACTTCTGTGTGGATTTTTTTCAAGACACTATAGTACTGTAAACATGTTTTCCCTTCCTTATGATTTTTGTAGCATTTTCTTTTTTCTAGCTGACTGATTGTAAGAACACAGTATATAAAATATATTACATATGAAGTATGAGTTCATTGGCTCTTTATGTTACCGGTAAGTCTTCTGGTCAGTAGTAGGCTGTTAGAGTTTTTTAGGCTTTCAAAAGCTATATGTTTTCAGCTGTGTGGGGATTTGATGACCTGAACCCCTGTGTTGTTCAAGACTCAACTGTAGTTGGTTGGTCAAGGACCACCTCACATGAATTTCTGTCTTTGTTAAGTGAACAATGCCTTACTGACTTCCCTTGTACACAAGTTCTTTTCTTCTCCCACCTCATGATTTCCTTCATAACCACACAAATTTGAATATCACCTCTAGAGAACTAATAGAGAAACCTTTCTAGAATTCATTCTTGAACGATAGCTGGCATACAAGAATGTTTTCATCAGATGATTTCTTTCTTTTTTGCTAGGAGATGTCAGCAAATGTGTGATATCAGTCAAGAGAAATGAGAGGCTCTATACAGTCAAATAGAAGTTAACAATTGATAAATAAGCTCAAGGTCAGGTTTTAAAAATAAAATTCAGAACCATGATGCTCAGAAGTAATTTCTAATTTTGTGAACAGAGACATCCTGCTATTGCATTGGGTATGTTTGCCTTTTCTTAGAAGAGCCCCTTGCTGTAAGTGTTCCTAAGGTTAGGACGTGGCATGACGTGGGGTTACAGTTTCTGTATTCTCGACAAGCTGCTTATAGCAAACACACAAGAGGCCATATCAAACACATGGATGATGCTGGTGGCTCTCAGTGCCTCGGGCTACTCATAATCTGTAGTTTTAACTAGATCATGCCTAAGAGGTTGAACTTTCAAACTGTAGAGTGATAAAGTCATAAATAATGGACATGTGCTTTCATTTATTCCGGAAGGCAGTGGGGATAACATTTGTGTGCATTTAGGCCTCAGCAGAAATGTCTCTGCAGTCCTTTTTGGGGATAGGTGACTGTTACAAGAAACAGAGATGACTTAGATTGCAGTAGAATTCTATACAAACCCATTTCGACACCTGGCTTGGCGGGAGGTCCTGTGGCTGTGCTTATTTTGGCCGTTTCCTCCCTGCCTTGGATGAACTGGGCTGAAGTTATTCAGAGGATCAGAAAAGGTCATCATGTTCTAAACAAAACCCGAGATTAGGGTTGTTGCCCCCCGAGGAGGTGCTGGCTAGCGGTTATACTGCAGTTCGATTAAAAGTAAGAAGTCAGACACCAGTAGGTTTACCTAAAATAAGCGACTTATCTGCTTATATTTGCACGTTAGAAATAAAAAAGCAACTCTTGATTCTAACAACTAAGCTTAAACCATTTAGCAGTGAAACAAGGAAAGTTGTCTGGCGAGGGGTGCTGTTAGCTGCAGGCTTCAGTGGCCAGCACCTTCCTTTCTGAACCATATTTTCCGCCTCAGACCTGCACGTGCCCCAGTGCAGGGGCAGGGACTCTGTTTTATTCTCAGTTCTCAGATGGGGAGGCAGTGTTTCCCAAACTCTGGCTCCTAAGAACCACAGTTGGGCAACACGCAGATTCCAAGGCCCTGCCCCAGACCCATTAAGTCAGAATCTCCAGGGGGAGGAGTTTGGAATTCTTGTGCCCAGGAACTAAGAGAACAGAGATGGGAGGGCATCTATCTAGAGAACAGCTTCCTTATTAAAGAGACAAGGAAGAACAGGTCCCTGGGGGAAGAAACCTTTCCCCTAGTCTAGCTATCCAATAAATCATACCTGCCATTGTGGAGAAAGGAAAACAAAAGGGAAGGGTAGAGGGTGGAAGCTTCTAGAAAGAAAATAGAATGCTGGGTCAGAAGGAAAAGGGTTCCTCCAGTGTCCCTGATGCTTATTTCTCTGATCAGAAGGTAGTGCTTTTCTTTTAAACCTCTTCAGATTCTCTTCTCCCGTAAGTTGCTTCTTTCAGTAGCTGCCGCCTTAATTTACATGCAGTATTTGGAGTTAATTAGTATCCCAGGGAAACAGATTCCCTTAGCAGTGCTTTAGCCTTGGCTTCAGCTCATAAACTGCCTCAGATACAGTCTTCCAGAAACATTTCTTAAAGTACCTGCATCTCACATGGGTCAACTGTGTTGTGGGGAAAATTTTAAAGCATCGTTTTAGAACTTGTTTAAGTAGTTTTAGCATCATCAATCAAAGCTTATTCTTTATTTCATTATTTTTTTTTAAAGGCTAAGACTTAAAAGTCAAACATTACAGAGATACCAGAAAATGATGAGCAACACAGAACATTCTGAATGCCTGGTGCTTCTCTCCATGCTCCTCCAGATATCTCCTTCATGTGGAAATCCAGATGAAACCCCTTATTTGGAACCAGACACACATCTTGGGGAGAGAAGCCTCAGATCATCCACAGGCATTGTGGTTTCCATTGATATGAATAATCAGTGTTTCTAGCAGCTGCCAGAAAGCAGCTTTGGGAAGTCAGGTGTATTTTCTGGCACCAGTGTTTAGCTGTGTGGCCTTTTGGGCAAGATAGGCTTTGTTATGACTACAGGGAAATCTGACGAAAAGGAAGTCTCTACTTTGTAGGGTATGTGAAGGTATGGTTACAAGGGAAGAAGTGTGGGTAGAAGAAGATGGAAGAAAAATCTTGATGCCTTGCAGATATAAACATGGCACGAAACACTGGAATGTTCTAGACGAGACCGACTGGCCTGACACAGGCCTACTGGGCTGATGCTTGGAAAAGTGATAAAAAGAAGCAAGGAGAAAAAGACAAATGAGGCAGACCATTCATGGGGGAAGTGGCCCTGAATCTAAATTTGTTTTCATCCTCTCCCTCAAAGGAAAATCTATTATACCAGGTAGAATGGACACACACAAGTGGGAGGAGATTGAAGCCTGAGATCCATGAGACCAAAAGAGCTTGGTTACCTTCAGTAACCTTAAGCTCAGTTAAATATCTCTCTTAATTACAGAGTTCAAATAACTGAATAGAAATCTCTAGGACTAGGAAATAATTTGAAAAGAAAATAATAGTGCTGACCTAATAAAGCTCCTTATTTGTATGTTTAGCATCCCCCAGAAGATGCAGGCCTTTCTAGGGTAGGTTTGCCGTGCTAATGATCTGTTTTGGCAGTCAACATAGGTGGAAACACAATTCTGTTGCTTAAGTTCTATACACGGCAAAAATAATCAGCATTTATTTTGGAAGTCACTATTAGCTATACAAATACATTGCAATTACCTTCCTTTGGGTAATCGATGCATCTCATTCCCTATTGTTAAATTTTTACTATGTGGATACAGGATAAAGGAGAGGAAAGAAGGGAGGAAGGAAGAAAGAAGAAAGAAATTTCCTCCAGGAAACAGCAGCAAAAGTACAAAGAGATAAATCCTATGCTCCTTTGTTCTAGTATACTTAAAAACACAAAACAAAATTGGGGTCTAAAAAAAAAACCCTCTCAAATTTTCCATTTATTAGAGCAAAGGTCTTCTCAAAAAGCAACAGGAGCAGTAATACAAATAATTACTACTCATAATTTGTAATATGCAGTATACATGCCCTCTATAAGACTGCATTCTCCAGATCTGAAGTTCAAGACTGATTTTGTTGAGTGCTATAAACTTCCGTGGGATAAGGATGGAGGAATTGAGAAGTAGTAGAAACAGAAAACTTGACTAAAGGGAGAAAAAAAAATTTTTTTTTTCCTCCTCAGAGTTTCTAGGTGTAGGAACAGAGTACAAACAGAATAGAAGGCTAATGGAGTGCTCACTTGGGTCCTCTTATTACCCTTTAGGTGGTCATTTACTCTGGTCTTCAGAGACTGAACCTGGTATTGGTTTAGGACCCTGGGGCTTTTATTAACAGTGTACTATGCATCTTAGTTCTTCCTAATTCACAGCAAAGTAAAGGAGGGGGACCAATAGCATTTGAAACATTTCTCCAATTTTATGCATCACAGCATAGCCACAGAGTTTGCATGGTTGCAGATGTCTTCGTGATCAAACGGACCAAAATATACATGTAGCAAAGTTTAAGTCCAGTCTTCCAGAAACAGAAAGATGTTTGCATAACAGATGATTCAAGCCCTTTATCTTCCAAAAAGGAATTCTGGTACAAAATCTCCAATGATCAGTTTCCCTCATTTCCTTCTTTGTGTAAGAGATAAAGGAAAGGAGAAGAAATCTGATATGATTCTATAATTGGATAAATCAGTTCCCAAAGGTCTGTGTCAAGGGGACAGAGGATGCTTAGAGATTCTATGTTTGGCAAACCAAGAGCTCTGTGATGTTACTGCTTCCTACTTAATCAGTATTTATTGAGTGTCTTTTATGTGTCTGGCAGTGTCTTAAGAGCTGGGGAGCAAGGTGAGCATTTAGTTCTCTAAATGAACTAATGAGGGAGGAGTAAGAGGGCCATTTTTAAAAAAGATTTTATTTATTTGACAAAGAGAAACACAGCGAGAGAGGAAACACAAGCAGAGGGAGTGAGAGAGGGAGAAGTGGGCTTCCTGCCAAGCAGAGAGCCCGATGTAGGACTCAGTCCCGGGTCTCCGGGATCATGACCTGAGCCGAAGGCAGTCACTTAACCAACTGAGCCAGCCAGGTGCCCAAAAGGGCCATTTTATACAGGGGCAGGAGGAGATATAGAAAAGGAGATCTAACCTTTCCAAGAGTGGTGATGTTTCTCTAGAGCTGGAAGCATCAAACCTGAAGCCAGATGGATGAGTTGGGGTTAGTGAGGCAAAGAGGGGAATGGAATGGGTCCTCCAGCCAGGGGAACCTCATGTGCGAAGCCAGCAGTGAGAGATCATGCAAAAGTCAGCAGCGAGAGATCAAATAGTTAAGTATGGCTGGAGTGCTGGGTATACTAGGGAGGTGAGGGTTGGGTTAGGGGGACACATGCAGTGATGTGTCTGTGTCTTTAGGGTCTCCTAAAGAGTCTCCTTGGTTATATCAAGGAATGAGGACATTATTTTGAGGGCATTTGGAGGCATGGAAAGATCTTATGCTGGGAAGTGGTGCCATCAGGGCGGAATTCATGGAAAGACTGGATTGGCAAGGTTAAAGTACTTTGAGTCAGGGACACCAGTCAGGGGCTGGTGAGAGGTAACTGTGACCTGGACCAAGTCTGTAGGAGAGAATGGAGGGGGAGGATGGCTCTGAGAGGTAGGTGTTCAGGGCAGGCAAGCAGAAGGAGTTGGGAGTTAATTAGATGTGGAGATGAGGGAAAAGACAGTCGTTAAAGCTGACTGTGGTCATGGCACTTTTAAGGCTCTCTAAATATCATGAAGTCTATAGTGTCCTGGCTTCTGGAGGACTGATCCTGTGTTATCCCGCATGGACAGCCTGAAAGAAATTAACTTACATAGCTGCCAAAAATGTGTAGGCCACTTTAACTTTCTACATAGTGTATGTAAATTTGTGGTCATTCTTTGTAACTTTTAAAAGGAGGTCCCCGGGAAATAATTTTAAATTTAATATAACTTAAATGTAACATCTGGGAAAACCCTCCAAATACCTTTAAGTGATTATATTACTTTGGTTGAGCCATAGGTATGAATTACAATCTAGGATCTGGTTGCCTCTCTCATTTGGAAAAGACTAGTAGGTTTCTTATTTGTTGACGTGAGAACCAAAGCTCTGGATCTTGGTTTTTTATTTAAAAAAAAATTTTTTTTATCCATAAGAGCCAACTTTATGCATTTTATGCCTATGGAATGGCTTCCTAATTTTTTTTCAGTTTTATTGAGATAGAGTTGACATACAGCCCTGTGTAAGTTTCAGAGGTATACATTTAATACACATGTTGGAAAGTGATTACCACAGGAAATTCAGTTAACAGCTGTCTCCTCACATAGTCGCAAAAAAATGTGTTCTTGTGATGAGAACTTTTAGGGTCTTGGCAACTTCCAAGTACACCGTGTAACAAAAACTAGAGTCATCATGTGGAACATTACGTCTCTCGTACTTATTTATCTTGTAACTGGAAATTTGTACCCTTTGACCACCTTCCTCCAGTTTTCCCACCCACGCCACCCCAGTCCCCAGAATCTTGTTTTTCTTGAAAACGAGCCCAAGAGTCTTCTTTGAAGGCTGGTCTGTGCAAGGATACGTTGGGCTTTGGGCGCAGCCACAGAGCGAGGTAGGCTCTGTCTCCCGGTGCGAGCGGCTTCTGTGAACTTTTGACAGTTGTCATGGGTGATCATCAAGTGGTTAATCTTCCTTAGCAGATGAAAAATAAAGCAAGTTTTCCATGGTTGCCATGTCAACCCAGGGCCGGATTCTGCAGGGCTCAGAGCAACAACATAGGATTGAGGAAATGCAGAAAAGCAGGAGAAGAAAATAATGATCGCTTCAGTCCCACTCCCCAGAGACAACCATGGGGAGCATTTTGGGCTATATATTTTTCATCTTTTTCTCCATGCATTTATGATATGTTCTGCCTACTTTTATTTGTACACAAAAGCAGGATTGTAATTTACATGCTATCTTGTTACCTCTCTGTAACTACAATTTTCATGGCTGTTTAAGAGACAAAGAGGAGGGGCGTCTGGGTGGCTCAGTCAGTTAAGCATCCAACTCTTGATCTCAGCTCAGGTCTTGATGGCAGGATCCTGAGTTCAAGCCCCAAGAGGAGCCTACTTTAAAAAAAAAAAAAAGAAAAAAAAGAATAAAGGGAAGGAAAAGAGCTTGTGAAAATCCCAAGGTTGTGTTTGAATGACTAAGCTGTTTTTCTCACATTTAGATTTATTTGACATCTGATTGTCTATGACTGCCCAATTACCTCAAGACACTTAGGTATGATGTAAATGAAATGGGAGTTGAAAGGGGGAAAGTCTCTGTAAACACGGTGCCCATAGGCTCATGTCACATCCCTGCACTCTGAGGGACTGGAGGAGACCTTCCTCTCTTTGCCTTTGCTGCCAAAGCAAAGGTCGTGAGCTTTTATAATTAAATGATAAGACTGAATTACCATGAGTGTAGATACTAGGTGGTAGTGTGAGAAATAATGGGAAAGAATACACTTGCTGTAATGACCTAAATTGATTACGGTGACCTGAAAGTTTCAGTTCAATTCTCTTGAGTTTAATTTGTGTTTTTGTGTCATTCGTTATAGTGCACACATATTTTCTATATTTGATTTCACTTGGCTAACACTAAATGGGCAAGTGTTCACTGTTATGTCCATTGTTTTCCTCTCTCTGTCATTGTTATAAAGAGAAATCACAGCTTCACAGTCCCCCTCCACATCTTCCTAAAATTTTAGGTATCTTTAAAAATAGCTAATGGAACCTGGTGGTCTGTTTGATCATGACCTTTATAAATGTCTCCACCAGCCCATATCCAAATTTCTTGCTCAGAGTAGGATATGAAATTAACTAAGGCTCACAGTAAGGCCCCGTGAGCTTTATCCTAATAATATTTTCTTTGGTTATGCAAGTGGATTCTTGTTCATTAGGTATTACTAAATTAAAATAGAATGGCGTAAGCACTTGGCAAACTTGGACTGAATCTTCACTGGGAAGATGATGCTCTTCAGAATACATTTCTATTCATGCTCAAGGCCAGGAGTCAATCAAAAAAAAGCAGCTGGGAAAATTTTTTGCAAATAAATAAATTGAGGTCTTACTTATTTTCTATTCTAAACCACAAGGATCTTTATAAAGTTCAGTTATGGGGACTTATTGGATAGGTGAGTGTTATGTAAATAAAATGTGAACTGAAAAATGTTAGTGCAATTCACATTTATTTCTATTTACTGATAATAAAATCATGAACATTTATTGAGCTGTTGCAGTAGAATGAATGCCGTGCTCAAAGCTTTACTGAATTCGTACCAAAACTCAATGAGGTAGGTGCCCTCAGTCACCACTGACTCTACTGATGACAGAACTCTCACCTGTAGCAAATCATGGCCCTTGACAACAGAAATATAAAACAAGGCCTCTAATAACACTTGTGTTGACTATTTTTTCATACTGCTGAAACTACATAGCACTTTGGTGATCATATTAGCCCACAGTGAACATTGACTTTGGGGTGATGCCTGTCAGTTTGGGCTGATGTAGACTGGTGGCTTAAACGGCAACATTTAGTTCTCACAATTCTAGAGGCAGGGAAGCCCAACATGCAGATGTTAGCATGGTGGGTTCTGGGGAGAATCTTCTTTCTGGCTTACAAACGACTGCCTTCTTGCTATATCCTCTCCTGGTAAAGAGAGAGAGAGTTCTAGTGTCTCTCTGTCTCCTAAGAGGGGCACTAATCTCACCATGGGTACTCCACCCTTATGGCCTAATCGAAACCTAATTACTTCCTTAAGGCCCCACTTCCTGATACCGACACACCAGGAATAAGAGATTCAGCATATCCATTTTTGGGAGTATATGTAAACATTCAGTCCGCACAAGGCAGATAACCCATCTCCCAAGGGCTCCAAGGTGAGGAGCCCAGAAAGAAGAAGTCTACATATTGAATTATATCCGGAAATCATTGACTGAATACCAGTGGCCATATAAACAGTTTGCTTCAATAGGTAGTGTTCAATAGACAATCCAGCTATTCAAAATTGTTTGGAGTTAGCATCCATCATTATTGGAGAAATAGTTTGCAATTCTTGAGTAGTAAATTCAAATTTATCACAGTGATCTAAAATAATTTTGTAGCTTGCAAATATGTTTGTGTGGTTCTGAAGTAAAAACAAAAAGAATATTTGTGATGTGAGACTTATGGACTGTCATGAGAAAATCTGTCTTATTAAAACAGCTGCCACATTTTAAAAGTTGAGAGTGTTCCATGTTCATGTGCTCTTGGTTTCTGGATCCACAAGGCTTTTACCTACGGTCATGGTACTTGGCACTGCTTAACATGATTTTTCTAACCCAAAAGAGAGTTGTTCAGATTGCACTTGTGCATTGCACCACTTTGTTAAATTAAGTATATTAAAATAAAATGGGGGTGCCTGGGTGGCTTGGATGGCGTCTGCCTTTGACTCAGTTCATGATCTCCAGTTTCTGGGATCAAGCCCCACCTCAGGCTCCTTGCTCAGCGGGGAGCCTGCTTCTCTCTCTCCCTCTGCCCCTCCGCCTGCTTGTGCACTCTCTCTCTCTCTCAAATGAATAAATAAAAACTCTTAAAAAAATAAATTGGCGCGGCATAGGATCTGTTCCTTGGCTAAAGATTTAGTAGAAGGCGGTTTCATTGGGTCCATTCTTCATTTGCTCCAATAAGACAAAGTACATTCTATCCAGAGACATTTCTTCAGAGGGCAGTAGAAAAATATGAAAAAATAATGAAGAAGAAAAAACAACTAAGAAAATATAATTCTGGTGGGAATTTTTGTGTGTGTGCTTCTCAAAGTGTGTGTGTATTTGTATGTGCATGTGTTTGAGAAAGAACAATGTGACCATATCTTTATGATTTGAACTGGGACACATTTGAGAGCAAAAGAGGACACTATAAATAATTATAATGGGGCAATTGGCAAAACAGGGATGCTCCTGGGTGAACTGGAATCTATGGCCATCTTGGAGAGGCTGTATCACTCCAAATCCTAGCTTCTATGTCAGCCCCTGCAGCAGCAATCAGCTCTGCACAGGATTCTCCAAGTTTGTGAGGGTGCAGCCTGACAGTACCTCACTTTGGGCATGCACCGCCTACCTCTCTTCCTGCCCCTGTTTGCTCCAGTGTCATGGTATGGGTTTCTGTGGGGCCTTGCTCTGCACTCACACATGGATGGCGTGGAAACGCAGGGGAGCTAATCCAGTGGGCCTCAGCCAACAGGGATGGAGACTGATGGGTAAATTCTCTCACCATTTGTAGCTCATGTGGCTAAGTGTCAGATTCATTCACGAGGGCTCCTCAGAATGTCTCTGAGGATAAAGTAGTGGGTTGTCCATTGCAGTGTGCCTTGAGAACCCATCCTTGTACTCTCTTTCTTCTTTTCCTATTTCTCTGTAACCTGCATGCAAGACTTTGTCTTAGGCTCTGCTTTTGGGGAACCCAGGCTGCAATAGTTGGGAATGAAATTTTGGAGTGTGATTCTTCACTGGACAGAGATAATAAGGACCCTCTTATTGGTTGTAGATGGATACCTAGCCAGCCACATTTCAATGACTAAGACTCTAACCTGTGGTGGATTGGGATGGGGTGCAAGCAGAAGGTTGAGTATTGGGTTGTGTAGTAGCTGTGGTCCTTAAGCTCTAGGGGAGTTATGGTGGTTGTAAGAATTGAGCTGCCTGGTGTTTTTAGACTGCATTGGAAGCTTTGAAATAAGAAAATGATTGGGTCAGGTCAGTCCATCATCAACACAAGGAATCTTGTGAAAGCCACAAATGCTTCTTATGATAGTGTTTTAGGAGATTCATCCATGTATTGGGCTGAAATTCTCATACTCAAGCTTACCCTCCAAGCAAGCAACCTAGACCAGCCAGGAAGCTGGCCAAGCATGAGAGGAATCCAGAGGGGAGATGGAAGAGGAAGATATAACAACAGCAACCATTTTTGCAGACATTATAACTGACTGACAGCTCGAAGGGGGCTATGATAGAGTGAATTTAAAGAGAGGCACAAATAATCATGAGAAATGGATTGTATCCCATGCCACCTTTTGTCCAGATCTTCTTGCTTATGCCTCTTGTGTGGTCACTGGGCCTGTGCAGGCTTTAATCAGCTTTGCATGGATGCAACTTGACAGGGACAAGCATTGTGCTTGGCTTTCTCATTTATCTGATGCTAGAGTGTCCTGGCACCACACCTGGGGAGTCAGCTCCACGCCCAGGTATGGGCGACTCACACATATGAGGGGCTTGGCATCAGTAGGGCCACCTTTGGCCAAGGGATAAAGGTTGATGGGTAAATGCTTCCTCTTTTGGAGTTGCCATTTCCAGGCTCCTTGGAGATCTGCTGGGAGAGGCTTCTAGTCACCTGCAACGATGGCCAACCTATTAATACATCCTGGAGAATCCTGTCCCTCTTTTACTTTTCACTCCTCTGTCTTATACTCCTATTCCCTGAGAACACATTTTTAAATAAACTCCTCCGTTTAAGGCTTTGTCTCAGGTTCTGTTTTTTGGGACAGCCCAGATAAAGACGGTGAGAGGGAAAGAAAGTCGTGGGTACAAAACAAAGGAGGGAACTGTGATCTGTTCTTCAGTTGCAGGAGTATTTCAGGATATCAGAGCCCATTGAGTGCTATGATATCTCTAATAATGAAGATGACACATTTAGGCCACATGCTTCCTTGTGAGAACCTCTAACCAGATATAGCAATTTTAGAGCTGAAAACATCCTTGGATCTCATTTTTAGCCTGACTCCCTTTATTTTCAAGGAAAGGAAGTTTGGGCTATGGACATATTCCTGGGCATCAGGTAAAGGGGATTTTACAGTATTTCCAACCACCCAGGACTAACCACAATAATGATGGATATTCCCCCAAATGTAAAAATTATATACTTGAGTCTTACAGACAAAGAAACATGAAAAACTATGTTCAAAAAGTACGGAGGTTGGGAGTATTACGAGACGTAAAACAACCTTTCCAGAGGATTGATTTCTCTTGGGACTTGTCACATTTTTGGCCATAAAAGAAGAGAACAAGGGCATTCTGCGCACCAAGAATGTGACATATTTAGCCATTCAAGGGGGGCACCATTATCTCCATTTTGTAGAGCAGAAAGTGGAGGCTCAGAGAGGTTAAGTGACTTTCTAAGATGTGTTGTAATCCAGGTACTTTTGATTGTATTCTTTCCATTCCACTTTACCGTGTTTCCTCTGCCAAAGGGGACGCACGGTTTCCTCTATCTGCAACAGTTCTAGAACTGATACGCAGCCTTGCCTTGCCAGGGCTGCAAACAAGAATCAGGATCTCTGTAGAAAGAGCTCACTGATCATTCCTTCTGGTCTCTCACCCCAAAGCTCTTAGGAAAGGAACTCAATTTTACCTTCAAGACCAATTTAGCATGTCCAATTTCTATCTTTTTCTTCCCACTCCCACGTTAACACTTTCTACCAGATTTGCTGGTGATAACTAGAAAATAATTGCATTGAAAAGAAGAAGACAGTCTCTACCTAAAATAGCATGGAACAGAAATTTTTAGGGGGTAAGGCAGTTATATGAATCAAAGTCCACGAAAGTATTTTTACAAATCAATGACAAGATTTTTAATAACATTCTTAGTGATTTTGATAAGGGATTCATTCATCTATTTGATGCGCTTTTATTTTTTGAGTGCCTGGAGCTGTTCACTGTAGTAGGAAGTAGCTACACATGCCTATTGAAATTTAAATGAATTAAAATGAAATTAAAAATTAAAATTCAGTTTCTCAGTCATACTAACCTTATTCGAGTGCTTAAGTAGCCTCCTGTTGCTAGAGGCTAGCGTACCGGACAGAGTGGATACAGAACATTTTCCTTATCACAGAAACTTCTGTTGGGCAGTTGTGGCCAGGTGGGGACTGGGGATACAGTAAATAAGATAGATATGGTCCCTGCTTCATGAACTCACATTTTAGTGGGGAGAGAGAGACCAAAACGATGCAAATGAAATGATAATAGAAGGTAATTGATATTTTAGGGCACCTGGGTGGCTCAGTGGGTTAAGCCTCTGCCTTCGGCTCAGGTCATGATCTCAGGGTCCTGGGATCGAGGCCCGCGTCAGGTTCTCTGCTCAGCGGGGAGCCTGCTTCCTTCTCTTTCTCTGCCTGCTTCTCTGCCTACTTGTGATCTGTCTCTCTGTCAAATAAATAAATAAAATCTTTAAAAAGAAAAAAAAGGTAATTGATATTTTAAAGGACATTCATAGTGTGCTGGGATAAAGACTGTTAGGAGGGCCTTACTCTATATAGTGAGGCCACCTGAGAGAGGGGAAAAAGCCACTGGAAAGGGCATTTGAGGCAGAGGGCAGCAAATATCTGAAGAAACTGCCATGTTTCCAGAAGGGGAGTAAAAAGAGTCTGACGGTTCTGAACTATCTGGGAGGAGAGGGGTTAGAAATGGCCCCTGGAGGGCACCCTACAAGGAGGCTAGTGAGAGAAGTGTTTGAGAACAATAGTTCTTAAGCTTTAATGTGCACTGGATTTGTCTGGAGGGCTGCTTCGACCACAGATGACTGAGTCTTACCCTCTGACTGTCCAGTCTAGTAGGTCTGGGTGGGGCCTGGAACCTGTATTTCTAATAAGTTCCCAGGTGGTGGTGATGCTGCTGGTCTTAGGACCACACTTTGATTTAGTAGATACCTCTTAAATTTGGCAGGAATGAAATTTTAGAAAGAGGACCTAGCTGGCCTGATCCCATAGCTACTTAGTGGAAGAGATGGGCCCCAACAAGGTCCCTGGGCTGAATCCTGGGCTCTTTGCTTTCCACCAGCCTTGCTGCTGTTTTGCACCTTTGGATGCCTTCACAGTTCATGCCCTTCGCTCGCAGTGAAATCGTGCACACCTTTCTCCAGACTGGTTTGCACAGTGCAGGGGAAGTGGCTCCAGACCGCACCACAGACATGGCTCTCTACCTTGATGTGTGACATAGTGACTACTGACTTAGCAGCTGCTCCCAGAATTTTTCTTATGGAGAGAGTTGTTAAAGCGAATTCACTGAAGAACTGCTGCTCTGTGTTGAAGAAGGTATAGGAGCCAAAGCAAAAAAGAAGACAGGGGATCCTGGCTGGCTCAGTTGGTAGAGCACGTAGCTCTTGATCTCAGGGTCAGGAGTTCAAACCCCACACTGGGCCTAAAGGTTAGTAAAACATGAATAAATAAATAAATAGTTGGGGAAAAAAGGAAAGACGACAACTAAACTGCCAACTTTGCGTTTTAGTCTTCAGAAGAGGACAGACAGAGAAGGGGACGAGAGAAGAGGGCAAGATGGTGGCAAGTATGTGGGGAGAAGCAGCCGGTGACAGATCCATGGCGCTAGAGTATCCAAAGTTGCTGTAAAGAGAAAGATGTTTAAGGTTTGATTGAAGTTGTTTGCACTGCTTCAATGAAAGGTCTATTACATGTACACCGGCCCTGGGAAGAGGTGTGAAATCGGCGTAAGACTAAGTTCTGCTTTTGGGGTTAATGTGTCCCAGGACACATTACAGGATATGGATGGGGAGTTGGGGCAGAAAGTGAGTCATTGCCGCTGAAGCAGGAGCTCAGAGACAGGGAGAGAAGGGGAACCCACCAAGGTACTGCTGGTAATCTGGACTTCCCCAAGGTGTGGAAGGGCAGGACAGCAGAAGGGCTGGCAGAGTGCAGTGGCCTCCCCTTGATCGCACAGGGCTGGAATTGGGCTGCCTATTGGTGATGTGAGAAAATGGCCTTGGCCTGGCTAAGCTCCAGCCGGGTCATTCTCAACAGTGGCCTTGAACTTTTGGGGGAACATGGCAGTGACTCTGACAGTCTGGGGAGTAAAACAGGATTGAGGATGTAGCCTTGACTATGAACCATGTTTGCCTAAGGGACAGCATCAGGGAAAGGACCGAGGATATGAAATCAGGAGCTGGCCTCCCTTCTCTGTCATTGGTGGCCCTTACCTGGTGTGAGGTTTAAAGTGTGAGTTCTGGAGTCAGACTGCCAAGATTCCTAATCCCAGCTTTACCATATTTAGTTGTGCTAACTTGAGCAAGATTTTCAGTTTCCGCCTCAGCCAGGGTCCTGGCAGGAATGAGATAGCACACTCAGGGAATTTAAGTAAAGAGTTTAACAGGGATTATTTGGGGGAGGGGGGTGTAAGAAGCTTGAGGAAACCCATGAAGGATGGTAAAGCCCCCTGTGACCAACCATGGGGGAAACCTTTGTCACCTCTATGCCAGAAGGGACAAGAGGAAGGAACAGAGTTTCCTGAAGCCTGGGAAGGGCTGTCATGTGGTCTGGGGCCCACTGGACCAGAGGTGTGTCCCTGGGAGAGGAAAGCACTCACGGCCCACACAGACCAGGCAGGGAAAGAGGAGGTGGGGGTGGGGTGAGAAATGCCCATCCTTTTCTTCTCCTGGATCCCATCTCAAGCCACTGCCTCCCACTGGCCCAGCTCAGCTGGACCCATGGCAAAAAGGTCCCACTGATATAGTCACAGAGGCCACAGACAGTGCAGGGAATGGAAGGGAACAGCTACGGAGAGCTACGTTCTCATCTGTAGAATGGGGATGCTCACAGTAATGCCAGTTAACCCACAGGGCCATTGTAAATTTTAAATAGGATGGCCAAGCAAAGGTTGGAGCGCCAGCTCTGGCCCATGGTATGTGCTCAGGGTTGTTAGCAGTCATTATTATGATGTGGAAGGGAGCCATCTGGGCTGTGGGGGATACACTCCTTTTGTGGACCCTAATCCTGATTCCATAGGGCTACACCCTCTAAGTTCTTGCGGCAGAATAGCCCAGGTGGGCTGGTGTTCGGCAGCCTGTGTAGATGACTGCGTCAGTCACGGCTGGTGAGTAACACGCTGCATCAGAGCCCTGGCAACGGCTTTCCTTGGGCTTCTTTTTTAGCCTTGTTGCTATTTAGTATGTCAAGCTACATATCAAGTATGACAAGCTTTACATGTCAAGCTTAGCTGTCTGATGGAGGAGGTGGCCAGCTTTGTTTGCAGACTCAGATTCTGTGGGGTGAGCAGTCCCGGGGGTGGGGCTAGGTAATCACTTTCCTTCCCCAAGAAATAACAAATGGGGGTGTTCATGGAGATTCTGGGACTGGCCTAAACCATAGATGCAAGCAGCCATGACTTGGAACTGCCCAGCACAATATTCTCACACTTCCTTTGTGTTGTCAAGGGACTCTCCCTCTCCCCCTTGCTGTCCCCAGCCAGAGCCCAGCAGCTGACCTGGCTAATTGTAATACCTCCTTCTTTCCAACCTGAATTGACCCAAGGGTTCGGAGGTGACAGTTTCTTCTTTAAAGAAAGGAGACTTTGGGGCATCTGGGTGGCTCTTTTGGTTAAGTGACTGCCTTTGGCTCAGATCATGATCCCGGAGTCCCAGGATCGAGACCCGCATCGGGCTCCCTGCTTGGCAGGAGGCCTGCTTCTCCCTCTCTCACTCCCCCTGCTTGTGTTCCCTCTCTGGCTGTGTTTCTCTCTGTCAAATAAATAAATAAGATCTTAAAAAAAAAAATAAAGGAGACTTAAAAAAAAAAAATCAGGTCTTGGTCCCTTCCAGATCTAGAGTTTCTGGAGGTTAAAATAAACAACTAAAAAAGAAAACCTTAGTTTAAACACTCCAATGATTGACCGCAGGTCTTTTCTTTTACTTGAGGGAATAGACGCATATTGCTGACGAGTGCAGGTTTTGGAGTCACCAGACCTTATGTCCAATCCTGAATGTGACCCGGGCAAGTTTCTTCATCCAAGTTCCTTCTTCTTCCTCCACGAAGTGGGGATATTTATTGTACGTCTTCCCCCAGAACTCAGCATTTGGTGGTAGAGCAGGAGCTGGAATAGATGGACGGAGGAGGGCATGGTGTCCTGGGGGAGAGTAAACAGGTCATGTACGAACTTGGGCTTGCTCACTTAGTACCTTGTACAGCCATCATTTCTTATCTATATTGTTAACCTAAAAGCAAAGGTGTTCCAGAGAGCGTCTCCCAGCCCACAAAGCGCCTGGTAGGTCTACACGGAAAAGGTCTGAGAGGTCTCAGCTGCTCATCTTCACCCCCAAATCAAGTCAAGGTCAGCGTCAGAGAGTGACTACAGTTGGACCCAAGACGTGGCACGAATCAAGAATTATACTCTTCAAGCTCCGTGGGATTCAGCGAGAGAAGGTTTTGGCTAATTAAATGTTTCTCCCAATGTAAGACGCAGTAATGGCTTTGCCTGATCCTACAAGGAAATAGAGCAACGAGAGTTCAGTTCTTCCTTCTGGTGTGACGGCCCCGAGAGAGACAAGGAGGCGCTCGTCTGGCTCTGGTGGGCAGCGGTGGGGTGGGGTCTGCCTCGGGTCCCATGGGGAGGCTCTGGGAGTGTTCCTGTCACACTGTGGGGATGTCTCTCTGAGACCCGCTCCTGCCCTGAGGCTCTCACTTGTGCGGGGAAGGTGCTCCCGCCCCGGCTCCGGGAGGAGCCATGAGCACCTGCCGTGGAGCCTACTCTTGCCACATAAATGCACTTCTTTTCTTTCTGAAGTGCCTAGTGTTAGAGAATGCTCCATTCCATTGAATTATTCCCAGTGTTATAGCAGCTGTACTAGAAGGGGAAATAGAGAAACCGTCTTCACCCCCCCGCCACACCTATAATCTGAATATTTCATTTTTTCCTCTTCACTTCGTCTTCACTCATACAACTACATGGTATTTTGACAGCTGAAACCATAGCAGAAATTCGATTTTGAATTTTTACTTCATTAAACTCTGGAAACCATGCTGTAGTCTCTGTATTTTCCTTGTTCAAAGAACATCTACAAGTCCAGGTCACCACTAATCCCTGCACCCCTCCTCCCACCACATGCACCTGCCTCAGTCACGAAGAAATCTTCAAAAGCACCTGTATGGCTTCAGGGGCAAGTGCATGGCTGTTTGGCACGTCCATCATTTTAGAAATTGCTATTTTTTTTCGTGTGTAGTATTTAATTATACTCTCTTTCCCTCAAAGAGGACCTGGAGACTTCTGATCTAAATGTCAGATCCTGGGGTGCCCGGTGGCTCTGGTATGACTTGACAAGCATCTCCTTGTCTCTCTCGGGGCCGTCACACCAGAAGTTGTTAAGCATCTGCCTTCCGCTCAGGTCATAATCCCCGAGTCCCGGGATTGAGCCTTGCATCGGGTTCCCTACTCAGTGGGAAGCCTGCTTCTCCCTCATTTATTCCCCCTGTTTGTGTTCCCTCTCTAGCTGTGTTTCTGTCAAATAAATAAATAAAATCTTAAAAAATAAAAATTAAAAAAATAAATGTCAGATCCTGTTGTTTCTGCAAGCATCCGACTCACCCAGAAATGCAGACATCCTCAGTGTACGTCCTAGCCTGAGTCTCCCACTGAGAAGAGATAAATCTCGCAGATGCATTCTGGATTCAGAAATTGGGGCCACCCTGCTACTGGGGCAGTGGTCCCAGAGAGTCTTGAGAAAGGAGAGGGGACCATGGAGGGCAACAGGTCCCCACGCAGAGATCAAGGTGAAGGCTTCTCATTTGCTGGAAGAGAGGGAGCTCCAGGGAGGTAGGGAACTCACCTGTCATCTGGCTGAGCCATGTTAGGCTTCTGGACTCACAAGGAAGCTCGACAAAGTAGGCAACCCAAGGAGGTGCCCCTTAAATTGCCCTCATTAGCTGATGAAATATGTGCTTCCCCACAGAGATGGCTATAAACCTCAAAGCTTAGAGTGGCTGGTTTTTGAGAGCAGTAACATATCCCATTTGGCTGGGTTTATGCCTGTTGTCTTGGCATGCTAATAAGAGTGCCAAATATGGTCACCCTAGTTTTCGAGGACCCTGATATAATTCTAGGACATCTAAGATTGAGAGTATTGTCACATTTGCCGGGAGAAATTTTGTTTGGGGCAGAAACATCTGTGCGTCTGACATTTAGAGGCAGTGACAGAGAGGAGGTAGCCCCTGGGATGCCAAGGTAGGAAGATGGGTGGCCCTCGGACCTGAGCAGCACCTGGTACTTGGAGGTGGGGTCACAGCAAAGCAGGAAACTGAGTTGTTGAGTGCAGCCAGCTGCAACAGGGATGAGGGCTGGCATCTACCTATTTCCCATAAATGAAGAGAGAAATGGGGCCGGTTGGGTTAGGGTTCCAAAAAGACTGGTTGGGGCAGGCACCACACACCTCTTGGTGGCATCCGATGCTTTGACTTTCTCAGTCGCCAGTGCGGCCTCCAGAAACCAGGATATCCTTCCAGGGAGAAGGCAGGCTATCTCTCCTCTCCTAGCATCATGTTCTTCATACTACAAACCATTCTCTCCCTATTTGGCTAGCCCCACCTGCCCTTTGCTTCTTTCTGCTCACATCCCTCCCCTTGGATCCTATTGCCTTTTCTGAATCAGAGGCAACGTGGAGCAATCCTTGCCCAAAACAAGAATGCTGGTTCATCAGGGAAGCTGGGAGGCTGAGCAGCTGTGGACACAGCTGGGGCTTGGAAGCCCTTTCAGCGGTGGCCGGTGCTCCTTTTGCTGAGCAGTGGTTTTCAGTGGGCAGTGCCTATAACTTCTCAGCCCCACAGAGTCATCAGAATAACATTCAGCTGCTGCTGGCTGGAATGGGGCTGGACGCCATTTTGTCAGCACAGCAAGTTTCCACCACCCTGCTTCTGATGACTCAGCATTCCCGAAGCTCACTCGTCTCCCTGCCCCCACTTTCTAAACCTGCCCTTTAAAATCTCTTCCCAAGAAGTGGCAAGTGCCTCTTTTGACTGTGTCTGCAGACATGGTTTTTAATTTGGAAAAGAGGGCGAGGAGCTGTGGGGAAGCATCACTGGATGTCAGAGTCTCCTTGGAAAGGCCCTAATTAAGGACTCAGGATGATTGACAGGTGGTGGAAGCCCACGAAAAGCACACTTGACAAACAGCAGAAGTCAATGTCTGAGGTGCAAATTTTTTTTTTTTTTTTTTAAATTGGCAATGGGAGACCTTGAAAAACCTTTGTGGGTAATACTAGAATTTTCTTCCTTAGTTATACATGTATAAAAGTTCTCTGAAGTGGCTGAGAAGTGAACCCAGCACGGACATGCTTTGACTTTCTTAAGCGGAGTGTAATATGTCAGTAGGAAGTTTATTATTTCAAATTTAATGGAATCTATTTTCTAAACTGTGCAGTCTTGCTGAACTACGGTTTTGAATGTATTCTTTTGTGGTGAGGGATCTGTGAACAGGGAGGTGTGCTTTACTGCCATGAATAACAAAAGTGTGATGAGAAGGCAGCTCCATAAGAGATGAAAGGGGTGACACAGAACATTAACACCTGCAACATTTCTCCTATGCTCTGTGTTTGTACATGCTCTACGCTTCCAGCGGCACCATTTTGGAGCAGGAAGGAGGCCATGTTTCTTTGACTATTCGAATTACATGACTACGAAACCCTATCTACTACCACTAGAACAGGCTTCTTCCCAGCCTCCCTCTTCATGAGCCTCAGTCGCCCCAAACCTCAGGTTGCTCATCTCTGAAACAGGAGTAATACCAATAGCACCTACCCCATAAGGTGGTTGTTCTGATAGGTGAGAAAACACATTGCAAAAACAGCACAGTCCCTGCTGCATGGGAGTTTGATAATGTCCTAATCCTGATCTTCCTTTTTTTTTTTTTTAAGATTTTTTAATTTATTTGATGGAGAGAAACACAGCCAGAGAGGGAACACAAGCAGGGGGAGTGAGAGAGGGAGAAGCAGACTTCCCGCCGAGCAGGCAGCCCGATATGGGGTTCATGGGATCATGAACCTGAGCTGAAGGCAGTCGCTTAACCAACTGAGCCACCCAGGCGCCCCATAATCCTAATCTTCCTTAAGCAGGGTGGGTGGGTTCTGGTTATGTGTGCTCAGAGGACAGAAGCTCCGAAGCTGCCACTCAACTCTCCAAGGAGAGGGTATGTTTAGCTGTGGTTGCTCTGCCTACCACAAGGTGTCGCTGGCGGCCCCCAGAGTTGGCTCAGTGTTGCCGTCTTTCCGACGGGTTGCTCCGAGGTTCCTCAGTGGCATTCCAGGTGTAGGGAACAGAAGAGTGCCCCTCTCTCCATAGATATATTCAGCAGTGGTTCTTCCACGACACACAGGGCCTGCGATCCAAATGCTATATAGCTCTCTCACAGCACTGTCTGTGAAATGATCGGAGATTTTTATATCTCTGTGATTCAATATGGTAGCCACTAATCACAGGTGGTTACTGAGCAGTTGATTACTTCCTCTTCCGTCTCAGTTTGATTGAGATATAATTGACATATAACATTGTGTAAGTTTAAGGTGTGCAAAGTGATGATTTGATACATGTATATATTGTAAAATGATTACCACAGTAAGTTTTGTTAACATCTCTATCACCTCACACAATTGTAATTTTTGTGTGTGTGGTAAGAACTTTTAAGACCTACTCTTTAGCACCTTACAGGTGTGTTAACTGTAGCCACCCTTCTGGATATTAGATCCCTAGGACTTATCTCATACCTGAAAGTTTGTACCCTTTGACCAATACCTCCCCGTTCCCACCTCCTCCAGTCCCCGGTAACCGCCATTTTACTTTCTGTTTCTGTGAGTTTGGCTTTTTTTGTTTGTTTGTTTTTGTTATTATTTTTGTTTTCACAGACAAGTGAGTTCATATTTCACTTTCTCTGTCTGACTTACCTGACCAAGCATAATGCTCTTGGGGTTCATCCATGTTGTTACAAATGGCAGTTTCCTTCTTTTCTCTGGCTGAATAACATTCCTTACATATAATTTTCTTTTTTGTTTTTATTTATTTGAGACAGAGAGACAGCATGAGAGGGAGGGGAGCCAAAGGGAGAAGCAGACTCCTCACGGATCAGGGAATCCAGTGCAGGACTCGATCCTGGGACTCCAGGGTCATGACCCAAGCCAAAGGCAGTCGCCTAACCAACTGAGCCACCCAGGAGACCACATATAATTTTCTTTATCTGTTCTTCCACCAGTGGACACTTACATTGTTTCCATATCTTGACTATTGTGAATAATGCAGCAAAGAACATGGGGCTATATTTACCTGTTCAACAGAGTAATTTCATTTCCTTTAGATATATACCCACAAGTAAAAGTGCTGGATGTTAGTTCTATGTTTAATTTTTTAAATAACCTCCCTATTGTTTTCTATAGTAATTGCATCAACTTATATTCCTACCAACAGTGTACAGGGGTCATATTTATAATACATACTTGGGATAGATATTATTCCTATTTGGCAGGACTTTCACTTGGATTCCCTGACCTGTGGATTAAGAGCCAAGATAAGAGGAAGGGTTCTACAGATATCCTGAAAGCATTCCTACCCTTGCCAAAGTAATAAACCAGAAGGACGTCCCTGATGTCAAACCTCTCTTGGTTTCTGCTTTTTTTTTTTTTTAAGGATTTTATTTATCTGACAGAGAGAAACACAGCTAGAGTAGTGGGAACATAAGCAGGGGGAATGAGAGAGGGAGAGCAGGCAGCCCGATGTGGGACTCGATCCAGGGTCTCCAGGATCATGACCTGAGCCGAAGGCAGTCACCCAACCAACTGAGCCACCCAGGCGCCCCGGTTTCTGCTTCTTAAAAAGTGAAATTTCTGGGTTCCATCATTAGGTTTTAAGGCCCCACAAACGCATCAGTATTTATTTCTATAAAGACAGACCACTGGTGTGAAAAGCTTGTATGACACTTTCATGTCACTCAGGGTATGCCCGTCTGGCAGGACACCTAACACTGGTTTTGATTCTCTCCTGGGCTGGCTCTTTGAAGCTGTGACATCAGGCTAGCCCCAGCTTTTGATGACTGGTGGAGAGGAGGCTACTTGTTCCCACGCGGTCAGCTTGTAGCAAGTCTCTCTGGAACTCTCTGGATTGTAAGAAAAATGGTCACTTTGATCACCAACTCTTTGTGGACTATGATCATTCCCACAACTCATGTAGAGACACACAACCTGAGAACTTTACAATGGTGTTATTATTTTTATTAGTTAACACATTGAAAAGGAACTTCTTTACTTTGAGATTCCTGAATGAATTCAGCCTGGTAGTTGGCATATAGATAAAGGGGTTGTAAACTGCATTTCTTCCTTCCTTTGCTTCCCAGTATAGTCCTGAAAAATTAGCCACCGAGGAGTTAATTTTTGATGCCTCACTAAGGTTAAGAAGTGCTTCCTTGTGGTCTCTCAAGGATGATGATGAATATTAATGAGGCACTTACTATGTGCCACGGGCTATTTGAACTGCTTTGCATATATAAAATCGATTCAATCTTCACAACCTCATGAGATAGGTTTGATATTCTTATCCTTTTTGTGGATAATCCTCTCTTCATCATTTCTTGAAGCTACCACCCGTTGGTGAGAGGAGAGGATTGACGCAGCTGGTCTCCACCTGAGCCACCTAGAGCAGTCCCATCGCAGCCCATCCAGAAACTGTAGCCTCCCAGTCTCTGAAACTATTGAATCAGATGTTTGTTTCCATTTCTCATTTACCTCTCTTTTGGATCTAAGCAAGTCGGAAATACTTAGGTAGTGTCTAGTGCCCTGACAGTGGAAGGTTAAAGGGCCACAAGTTATTTAGTACTTCTATGAGAAGTAGAGTCTGATTCACCTCCTTTTGCATCTGAGCTGGCTTCGGTGGCTTATTTCATGTGGTAGAAGTGTTGTTCTGAGGTTCCTGAGGCTAGATCATAAGAAGGCTTACAGCTTTCACCCACATTTCTGAGGAACCCTGAGCCACAATGGGAGAGATTGACAGAAGGACGCCATGTTGAGAGGCCATGGGTGAGTGCTCAGTGGACAGTCTCCCCTGAACCCCGCCCTCCAGCCAATGCCACCAAGGCACCAGACCTGTGAGTGAAACTATCTTGAACCTCTACACAAGCCCGTCTCCCAGCAGGCCACCACCAAGTGGCCTCCACTGAAAGCATATGGAAAGGAAGAGCTCTTGGCCCATGAAATCATGAAATTTAATAAAATGATTGATGTTTTAAGCCGCTAACTTTTGGGGTAGTTGTTACACAGCATGGGACAATGAGAGCACCGCCTGATTGTGAAGAGGGTTGGTGTTGGGAGCGGGGGATGGCATGGGTTTAGGGGAGTGTGCGTGCACCTATCTTAGAGAATTGCTATTATCACTGTAACACTGTTATAGTTACACTGAGCTTATGACAAAGCAGGGGAAAGAATGCTGATAATTTTCAGTTCCAGGTAAGAGTTTGGCTGGAGGCTTGCTTGAACTTCCTTTCTTGGGACTGTGAAATACCTCGATTCCCTTTTGTGCATCAGGTGGTTTGAAGTGGGCACAGATTATATGCCATCCAAAGAGCCCAAATTAAGACTCTGTAAGGTCCCTCTTGGCTTCCATGTCCTATGACTCAGAGAGCTGTGATGAGGCCATGCTATTGACTCCACAAGAAACAGCATCTGCCTTCTGCTCCTGGTGAGAAGCCTCCATCAGGGAAAAAGAACCCCAGGATGCTGCTCTGTCGTCCTTCATCTTTCCCTAGAAAATTGCTCTAGAACCCCATTGAAGTGGTGATTTGTGGTTGAAATCTACAATTACTCCTGGAGACAATGAAACCTAGCAATTACAAGCAGCCTCCTGGGTTCCCTGGCCGCCCGCAAGTTATGTCTCATATCCTACAAGGCAGCACTTACATAAAGATGAATTATTCCCATATAATCACCCACAGAAAACTTCCTGGCATGGAGCTAAAAAGGAAAATAACACTACCACACAACAGGTAATGTGAGAAGAGCAGAGCAGATGCTGTGAGAGCACAAAGGAGCCTGACCTCTCTCTGCTCAGAGCTGGATGTGGGCGACCCGACCTTCTGGAGAAAATGCACGGTCTGCATGGAGCCTGGGAAATGGCTCACTGAACTTTTTTGTGCCTTATTTTACCGGTCTGCAGACTGAGTTTAAAAATGGTACCGATCTCACGAGGTGGTTGTGAGGATTAAATGAACTGTGTGTGCAAAGCATTAGGATCAATATTCAGCACCGAGTAAAGGAGCTAGCTGTTAGTCCTCACGCTTGTTGTAGTAGTCCTCACCAACCCTGTCAAAGGCTCGGGG
The DNA here is from genome assembly GCA_004023965.1 of Spilogale gracilis. Classification (NCBI taxonomy): domain Eukaryota; kingdom Metazoa; phylum Chordata; class Mammalia; order Carnivora; family Mephitidae; genus Spilogale; species Spilogale gracilis. Next base: position 34,153 of record PITA01003422.1, on the reverse strand, counting down.
ACAGGGTTTTGTCTGCTGTGCTGGGCAGGGAGTGACAGGGAGTGACATGTGCGCAGAGCATCCCGAGGTCTCCTGCTCGGGTTCATGGCGGTGGAAGTGAGACCGCTCGGCTGAGGCCCAGGATCCTCCGTTTGGGTCCTGGCTCTGCCGAGAGTCAGCCAAGGATCTGGGGACCCATCATTCCAACCCTTTGGGCTTCTGTTCCTTTTCTATAAAAATGAGAAGATATTAAGGCTCCTTCCTACTTTAGCACAATGTACTGAGAGGGTCCTTTCTTTCTTCTACCTGTTTTTAAAGCTTTTCACTATTTAATTACAACAATTACAGCATGTTTTTGTATTTTGTCTCCCAAACTCAGCTTGCAGCCGTGTCCTTCTTTCTAGCCCTGTTGCCACATCCTTGTCTAGGCGATCCTCATCTCCCACCTGGACTGCTGCTCTAGGCTCCTAACTGAGCCTGCCTTCTGCTCCTTTCCCCACACTCTTTCCAGATAACCCCCCAGAGCACTCTGCTTTAAAAAATGCCACTCCCTGGCTTAAAACCGTCAGTATATTTCTTGTGATCTGGTTTCTGCCAATATCTTTTCGTCTGATGTCACTTACGCCATCTTTTCTACTATCATCCAGCCTGGGACTTCCACCAGTGTCTGGAATACACCAAGCTCTTTTCTAGCACATGTTATTCCCTCTGCTTGCTGAGTGCTGTTCCCTGTGCCTGGAATGTTCCTTGCTACTGTCCACAGAGAGATCCCTTTGTAACCATCCACTCTCAGCTTAACTTTCATTGTTCAGCCAGACCTGTTCTACCTATCACAGCTAAAGGAGAGTCTCCCGCTGCTTTGCCATCTTAGCTTCTTGTTTGTTTTCTTCTTGGCTCCAAGTCACAATTTCATTTCCTTAATTTGTTTCCTGATTTTTTATTTGTTTCCTTTTCTAGAATACAGGCTCCATGAACACAGAGCCTGTTTTTCTGCCTCATTCACTGTTTTACTACGAGCACCAAACACAGGGTCTGATCCATAGAAGATGCATGATAAATATGTGTTGAATAAGTGAGCAATTGCCCCTCACCCTGTAGACAAATTCCATATGTCCTTTAGCCTTTGTGACTGTTGACCTGAGCCTAGGCACTTCCTGGTTCTGGAAGATTGTATCTGAAGGAGGCCTGAACTCAGTCTAGGTCAACATTTCAATTTGTATCACATATTGGCTATTTGAAGAACTGGCTCTTGATCATCAGCTGTAATTGTGGTTTCCAGGAGTCTTCCCCCACAAATGAGAAGAGGGAGACTAAAGAAAGTGTTTCAGGCATGGAAAGACACCCCCCAAAATATTACTACAGTCCTGTATCAAACACTCACTTGGCCAAGGTGAGCTCCCAGAGAGACACCAAGGGGATCTGAGCCCTCAGAAACAGCCACCCACTGCCTTTCTGTCCCCATCTCTGTATCTTTCCTTGAGCAGCTTCCCCTCCCTAAAACATGAGCCTGTCCCTCCTTCAGTCTCAGCATGTCCCTTGGTCAGGAAGACTTCTCCCATTGTACAATCACCTCAAGGCCCTTAAGATCTTTCCTTTCTCTTAGCCCCTTTTTGATTTCTTATTTATGTTTAGAAACTTGTGAATTGGTCCCAAAGCTGGAAAGGACCTCATGTCCTCATCTAATCAGGCTCCTTGTCTTCTGTTGGGAAGAAAATGGTGACATATACTCAGTACCCTGGAGTGGCTGAAAAAAAGGTGTGAGCCTACAAAGTTAGTTGGTGTGAAAGCTTGAGTTAGAACCCAAGCCTTCTGCTTGCAAACACCGTGCTTCTGTCTTTAGTTGGAATTTAAGTGCTATTAGGTCTTGTATACTGTGATAGTAATAACTTACATTTCAACAATTCCTTAGTGTTAACCACTCTGTGAGATAGGTATAAAGACTTAGAGCCTCTGGTTAGGAGAATTGTTTGAGGCCATAGGACTAAGATGCTAGGAAAGTTCATTCAGTGGAATGACAGGAAAACAAAAGTATATATGCGATTTCTCCTTCCTGCCCCTTCTGGAAGAAGAGGAGGTGTGCAGGGCTAGGGAGGATAGAAACCATTACCAGTGAGGAGACAAGCTTTTCTCCCCAGGGGACTGTGTGCACAGGTGGGAAGCAGAGATCTCAAGTGTTCTTGGGGGGGGGGCAGTGCTGGGAAGCAAGGAGGACCCATGTTGGGAGTAGAGAAGATTTTCCCAGAACTCTTGGGAGGAGGGGCATGGGAGTAGCTGTGGTTTTTAGGAGTAGGTGTGATTGTTCAAGCCTAGTGTGTCTAGTGTGTGAGAACCCCAGCCGAGGGTGAGGAGCAAGAAGGTTGAAACCTCATTGCTACTGAGAGGGATGAGGAAAGAAAGGGAGAATGGGTGGTAAGGAGCTACCTATATATGCTTCTTTCAGTTTCTTTTTTGGGGAAAGGGGTGCTAACTTGAGGGAATAGCAGAGTCAAGTTAGAGAGCCTTAAGGACTGTGTCGAAATTCTGATGCCTCTGTGGGGAGTTGGGTTGGGCCTGGCTGGGGTGTGGGCAGCAAGGTCAGGAGCTTGGTTCAGGTCCTGGGGTTCAGGTCAGGCAGTGCTGAGACAGAGAGTTAGTCCCACAAGAGGCAGCCTGGGGCAATGCCTGAGCACAGAGTGGGCTAGAGAGCCATGAGGGCCAGTCAGAGCAGCCGAGCTCTCTAGCCGTTCAAAGAGCGGGACCAGGGCCAGGAGCCAAGACCAGACTGTGGTCTGGAGCAGCAGGAACCGGCTGGCAGGGAAGTAGGAGGGTCCTGGGGGATTGCTAGGTGGGTTTATTATACAACTTCTCTAAAGTTACCAACAAGAAAAAAGGTACCAGATTTTTAAAAAATTATGCCTTCAAGAAATTTATTTACTTTTTGTAAAAATAAATAATTTATTTTTTTGATTCCAAGTTTCTTTGAACTCTAGACTTTTGTACAATCATTAATTCAACAATTTGTTGAGAATGCTATGAGGCAGGGGTGCCAGGGTAGCTCTGTGGGTTGAGTGTCTGCTTTTGGCTCAGGGCATGATGGGAGGGGGGTGGTCGGGATAGAGCCCCAGTTGGTTCCCTGCTCAGTGGGGTGTCTGTTTCTCCCTCTCCCTCTGCCCCTCCCCCTGCCACCCCATGTCTCTCCCCATGCTCTCCCCAATGTGTTCTCTCTCTCTCTCTCTCAAATAAATAAAATCTTAAAAAAAAGAATGTATTTTGAGGCAGATGTTATAAAGATATGATCTCTCTTTGCAAGTTTGGAGGAAACAGACCTATAGATAATCCAAGCTTTAAAAATCTTTTTCTATATTTTTAAATTTCCTACATGTATTGTTTTTCAATTCGAGAGGTAAAAACAAGGTGTTTTTTTTTTAAAAAAAAGAATTAATTCTACTGCTTTCTTGTTAACTCTTTCAAATAAGAACAGCATTCATGAGACTTTTAAGTTTTGCACAGAAATTTTATTTAGTGGACACCCACTGAATATGCTGAGTTTCTACTTTTGATTGAATTCTTGGAAACCTTGATTAATATTCATTGGTCCTGAAAGCTAAGTTTCTAATTTTTTAAGAGTAATATTCTAGAAATACTAGTTTGAACACCTCTCACGCCATAGTTTTTTAGTTACAACAGCTCATGTCAAATAAATTGGATTTAAGATGATTAAAAGTAAATTATATTTTTCCCCCAGATTTTTATTTAAATTCTAGTTAGTTGACATACAGTGCAATATTGGTTTCAGGAATAGAATTCAGTGATTTATCACTTACATACATCACAAGTGCCCTCCTTAATACTCCTCACCCATCTAGCCTCTCCCATGCCCACCTCCCTTCATCAACCCTCAGTTTGTTCTCTGTCATTAAGAGTCTTTTAGGGTTTGATTAAATTCCCTCAAAGTTGAAGAGTCCATATTAATGGAGAACTTCTGAGTGCGAAGTTGGTAGGGAAACTCAAGGGTGGGAAGGGGATAGAGACCAGGAGCACCTGCAGAGCTGATTACAACTTGTCTCCTTCACACTATTTCTGACTAGAGGAGAGAGGGCTTGCATATGATGACTCTTCGAATATGCAAAGTGAATAAGATAGAATAGGTCTACACTCCACTTCAGTGACTAGATTGGGTAAGTAGAGAGGCCCTTGAATCAGGGAAACTTCTCCTGTGCTTACAGAATGGCTAAAATCAACAACACAAGAAATAACAGATGTTGGCACCGATGTTGAGAAAAGGGACCTGTCTTGTGCTGTTGGTGATGAGAACTGGGGCAGCTACTGGGGTAAACAGTGTGGAGTTTCCTCAAAAATTTAAAAATAGAACTAACTTACCATCCAGCAATCACAGTATGTGGCATTTACCCAAACAATACAAAAATACTAATTCAAAGCAATACAGGCATCCTGATAATTATGGCAACATTATCTATAATGTCAAATGATGAAAACAGCCCAAGTGTCCATCGATGGATGAGGGATAAAGAAGATGTAGCATGTATCTACATTTATACATACACATTTCTTCCTCTTTGCAATAGCATGGAGCTAGAGAGTATTATGCTAAGTGAAATAAGTTAATCAGAGAAACACAAATACCATATAATTTCACTCATATGTGGAATTTAAGAAACAAAATGAGGGCGCCTGGGTAGCTCAGTGGGTTAAAGCCTCTGCCTTCGGCTCAGGTCCTGATATCAGGGTACTGGGATCGAGGCCCGCTTTGGGCTCTCTACTCAGCCAGGGAGCCTACTCCCTTCTCTCTCTCTACCTGCCTTTCTGTGTACTTTTGATCTCTCTCTCTCTCTCTCTCTGTCAAATAAATAAATAAAATCTTAAAAAATATATAAAAGAAACGAAATGAGTAAAGGGTAAAAAGAGACAGAGAGAGAGAGAGAGAAAGAGGCTAACCAAGAAACAGACTCTTAACTACAGAGGACAATCTGATGGTTAGCAGAAAAGAGGGAAGTGGGAGATGGGTTAAATAGGTGATGGGGATTAAGGAGTGCACCTGTTGTGATGAGCCCCGGGTGTTGTCTGTGTTGAATACTATATTATACACCTGGAACTAATATTAATTAACTGTGTGTTCATTAACTGGAATTTAAATAAAAACTTAAAAAAAAAAGGAGTATTGCAATCAGACACTGGGGCATGCTCTGAACTCAAAAAAAAAAAAAAAAATTAGCCTTGAGAGCTTCCTCACCCCCACGCTTGCCTGATTACATTTTGTGGTGTATCCACAGAGGCATCTGTGTGGCCAACTGTCCTTATATGGCACCTGGGAGGAAGAAGAGTCTCTTGGCCCCGGATTCCCTTGCATACAGCTTGCTTACAGAAACCTAGGCTATTTTAACTGCAAGTTTTATATTGCTTGAGGCCAAACGTTACCCCCTGCCCCCTCATACCACCACCTGTACTAACACATTTCTGAGATCTTTATGTAAATGAGTGGAGGGAAGGTGATTCACTTTACACAAATTCAATTTACTGACTACATTTTCAGAAGTCTATTGTCTATTTCTTATTTATGTCTGTGCCCTGGAATGGATTGTTTTCCTCTAGAAGGATGGGTGTCTTCCAGTGTTCTAGGGATGGGAGGATCATTCTGATGACCACCCTGAGTTCCTTTCTTGATCTGAGCCATCAAAACCTTAATATAATATATAACCTTACCACTTGGAGAACAGATTATGCTATTTTCTTATGAATTTCTAAGGGCTTAGGCAGCCTGATGGCTGTCACTCTCCAGCTTCCGGCAGACATAAGGATTCCAGTCTCCTACTGTGAATTTGGTTTCAACTTCATTCAATGCCTAAAATCTCCTTCAAATTAAGATAGTTCGAACAATTCCCATTCTTTATGCCTCTTGTAATGTTTACCCATGGGCAATGAATAATGCCTAAATACGGTATTCTTTTTTTTTTTTTTTAAATTTTATTTATTTGACAGCGAGAAACACAGCTAGAGAGGGAACACAAGCAGGGGGAGTGAGAGGGGGAGAAGCAGGCTTCCCGCTGAGTAGGGAGCCCAATGTGGGGCTCAATCCCGGGTCTCCAGGATCATGACCTGAGCCGAAGGCAGTCGCTTAACTAACTGAGCCACCCAGGCGTCCCCTAAATACGGTATTCTAAGAAGACCCATGTTGCTCTGAAATGATCTTTTTTTAAATGAGCAAGTTCACATACCAGAGAATTTACCTTTTTAAATTGAGCTTTAACCACAGTTCACTGTCTTTAGTGTATATTCTCAAGGTTGTACAGTTGTCACTACTAATTTCAGAACACTTTCATTACCTTCCAAAGAAGCCTTCTACCCATTAGCAGTCACTCTCTATTCTCTACTCCCCCCAAGCCCTTTCAACCACAAATGTAGCTTTTGTCTCTTTGAAACTCTAGGTTAATTTTATATCTATAATTTTGAGCAAAAATAGCTGATAGATAGCTGAAATCAGCTTTGGGCTAAGTTCCTAAGCATAGCAACATTTTTAGAAAAAGAAATAAGGCTCTTATTAGCAAGTGCTAAAAGTAAAAGAAAAAAAAGGTGAGAATTTGATCATCAAACTTTACCAAGTGGAGTCACAATAGAGTGGTGTGTTTATGGCAGAGAGGAAGAATCCAAATTTTATGTTATAATTCTTGCTATTTTTTTTTTGGTTCATGGAATAATGCACTAGAAGTTCATCAGTTTGGATCCATTGAATTCAAAACCTTTTATAATTTAACAGGATTGAATTGAGCTAAAAATTACTTACAAACTTGGAAGGTAAGGCTTGTCAAGTAAATTTATAGTTGAAACAAGATTGCAGGAATATAGGTCATCTTCATAAAGAGAACCAACTATTTGAATTTTTTAGAAGAATCTATGTGCGTTCTAGTAACGACTGTGCTAATGGTCAAATGTCCTATCTCTTCCTTTTTTCCATTGAGGTATAATTGACATATATTAATTTCAGGTGTACAAGATAATGGTTTGCTATTTGTATATATTGTGAGATGATCATCATAGTAAGTCTAATTAACATCTGGCACTATACATAGTTGGAACATTTTTTTTTTCTGGTGATGAGAACTTCTAAAATTTACTCTCTTTGAAAACTTCAGATATTCATATAGTTTTATTAACTATGGTCCCCATGCTGTACATGACATCCACATGACTTGTGTATTTTATAACTGGAAGTCTGTGCCTCTTAATTCCCTTCGCCCATTTTGCCCATGCCCAACCCCCTGCCTCTGGCAACCACCAATCTGTTCTATGTATCTGTCAGGAGCTTGGTTTTCATTTTTTTGTTTTTTGTTTTTGTTTTTTAGATTTCATATAAAAAAGATCATATGGCATTCATCTTTGTCTGGCATTTCACATAGCATAATGTACTCTAAATCCATCCATTTGTTGCAAATGACAAGATTTCATTCTTTTTTACAGTTGAATAATATCCCATTGTGTATGTATGTAGCACATTTTCTTTCTTCTCTCATCTGCTGGTGGACACTTAGGTTGCTTCCATGTCCTGGCTGTTAATAGACAATACTGTAATGAACATGGGGGTCCAGACATGTTTTCAAGTTATTGTTTTCATTTTCTTTGGATAAATACCCACAAGTGGAACTGCTGGATCATATGGTAATTCTATTTTTAATTTTATTAAGAGCCTCCATGATGCTTTTCACAGTGGCTGCACCAGTTTGCGTTCCCCCCAACAGTTCACGAGTCCACATCTTAACCCGCATTCGTTATTTCTTGTCTTATTGATAATAACCATTCTGACAAGTGTGAGGCTATATCTCACTGGGGTTTTGATCTGCATTTCTCTGATGATGAGTGGTGTGAAGTCAAATGTCTTATCTCTTAACTCAAAAAGTTCCTAGTCTGGCAAGTCTTGGCTTGACAACAAGCTGTGAGTTGTTAATTTTTGTATCGTTCTTAACGATTCAGGTAATCCATTAATTTGGCAACCCATTAACCTGAGCATGAACCATCAATCAAGGCATAAGAGATAAGAGCAGAGGCAGGCAAAGTCATCTCTAACGAGATGGAATTGTTCCCAGATCAACCAAATCTGACTGGAACTTCATTTAAGCTGTTAACATATGTGAAGGGAAAACTGTTCTTCAGAAGAAGGGACAGTTGGCCGTGGAAGCAAGGAAAAGGGAAGTTCTCAGAGGTTGTGGTTGGCAGTGTCATCCAGCCCTGTCTAGAGGTTGTGTGAGTCCAAGGACACAGCCTGTCCTATCTCGGTGGAGGTGGGTGCAGCAGAGCCTGAAGCCACCCAGCATCTGAGCCATGAGCCGAGTCCCCAGGCTTTCTTCCATGCTTACCAAGCAGACTTCTTCCTAATTATAATTTGGGCTTCTTTGCAGATTTTACCTATAGAGGGAGAAGCCTGGCTGATCACTCCAGTATCTTAGCAGATATATTTCTTGGTTATAACTAATTGCTTTATGCAATTTCATATTGTGGACACATGTTAACTTATGTCTCTCTGTTGGGGTCACCTAGGCTCCCAAGGCCCCTGGAGCTCTTGGCCTTGACATCACATGGACTTTCTGAGCTGACAGGACAGAGAGCTAGACTCTGGACCCTGGGCGTCATCTTGCCGCTGACAGCGACTCCATGGCTTGCCTTCAGATTTAAATGTTTCTTAAAAGGGATTGAAAAAAAAGAAAAAAAAAAGAAAAAAAAAGGGATCGGGCCGCATTTTTCAAAAGTAAAAGTGCATACTCACCAGTCTTATCTTATTTTTATGCACATTTCTTCTCCTAGTTTGGCAAATATGTTTACTCCCATTTGGCAGGTGGAAAAGTTGAGAAATGAAGATTGTCCAGGACCAGTTAATTGAACGTTGTGCTAATTTAAAGCTCTTCAAGTCCATTTTGCATTTAAATTTTTTCAGATTACTGAGAAGGATTCTTGGTATTGAGCTCAATAAAAGGTAAATAATTGAGAGTGTGGGTTCAGGTTAGGGTTTTGGGTTAATTTTCCTTTTGTGAAGCCTGGTTTATTTTAGAATTGATTTAATTTTGACCCATTTTCTTTCCACCTGGAATGAGTACTTAGTGTGGAATTTTTGCTGGAGTTCCAGTGAAAATTCTGCTGGGACATTGAGGAGTGGGTTTGGTATTTCAGATCAAGGGCCATAAATCGATGCTAGCTCGGTGTCCCCATAGTCTGCTTGTAGGGATTTAACCAAAGGAAATAATTCAAAGGAGGAAAAAAAAATAGAAAAGTTTCACTGTAGCACTGTTGACAATATAAAACAAATCTTAGATCATTTAGAGTTCCTATAACATGGCCAAGTAAATTATGGCAGATCCCATAGGTTATTGAAGAGCTTTAAGTCAACTATGAACATCATATAGTGACATGGAAATATGGAGGAATGCTTACCAAATATTTTAAGATAAAAAATGCAGAACACTTGGGTGCCTTATGTCACAACTGGGCAAAAATAAATATAAATGTATAGGGAATATATAGATTGCATAGAAATATGAAGACAAGTATAGTAGAGATGTAGGTCCATTGGAAAAAATTTCCTTTCATGCTATGTTATACATAAAAATAATTTAATTTCACAAAAAAGTCAAAATTATAAGACAATGAGAGTGTCACTGAGGCATTTCATGATGATCTCTTTCTGGATACTTTTGGATAATATTTTCTTTATACTAGAATTAATTGGTTTTGGCAATATTCTTCTAGAATAAACATCCAGTTCCTATTCCTTTCAAAATAATTTTCAGGACAATCTATGCATTAAAATTTTCTAAGTGTGTGGTAAAAATTTTCTTAAGGGCTATCTTTGATTACAGCATAATACTGTGTGGTGTAATGTGTGGCACATGATCTAACCCCAGGGCCCAAGGTCCCCATCATCACTCTGCCAACTAACCCGCCCAGGGAGCTTGGAAAAGATACTTAACATCTGTGGGCTTCGCGTTCGCCTGTACCTGATGGCCTTCTCAGAGTATGATCTCTATATTCACAATATAGTAAATAAGCTTTGGATATAAATTTTATGTGCAAATTTGTATTTCCAAATTCTATGCTTGGTCAGATAACATATTTGAGTTCTGAAACTAGTCTTGATTTTTCTTGACAAGTTTCATAGAGTCCTAACTCTGGAAGACTTTCCTAAAAAGTCAGACTAAAATCCTGACCTTTCTGACATTTCACCTTCACACTTCATCCTTTGGGAGGTGTCATTCTAGGGTTCAAAGCAAGAGTTTCCCATGTTCTGGCTCTTACATCACTCTGATCTCCAGTGACATGGTGTTCAAGTTTAACTGTACCTCAACATCCCCTAGAGGGCTTCTTAAGATACAGATTGTCAGGCATCTGATTCAATTTATGATTCAGAAAGTCAGGGGTCAGACCTGAGAGCCTGCATTTCTAGTAAGTTCCAGGTGATGCTGATTACACTGGGCCACGGCCCACACTTCGGGAGACACTGCTCTAGAGAAATAAGGTGTGTAGCAACACGCCAAGATGTGTAGAAGAATGGAAATGTTGTTCTTGTAGCACTATGAGGAACTGCAAAGAATTAGGGCCCACGTACAGAGCTATCAGTGGGTGAACAGCCCCAACTATTCATCCTAGAGAATATTACACAGCAGGAAAAAGAACGAGGTAGATAAGAGCTGTGCCATCAGAGAGTGACTAAGAGGGTTAGGTCTGGCATCAGACGGTGTTTGAAAACAGCGCTTCAACTGGGAAGAAAATGGAGAATCTGCATTATGATTTCAATTTAATATGTTAGAATCATTTTATTTACTGGTAAAATCACTTTTTAAAGGGGAGAATGCCTTTGGCTATGCTCCCGGTTTAAAGTGGATCTGAACTTGTTGACTTCGGTGGAACCCGAGCCACGAAGTCAGAGTCAGTGGGCAGGGGTGACCATTTGCACAACAAATACTCTGACAAATGTGGCTTTTTTCAACCATTCATGATCTCAAGGTTATAAGTCAAAATTCTTGGCTTTATTAAAGTTCTTTGACTTTCATAACAAACAGAAATAATTTAAAATGCATGCTGTCAAGATGCAAAGTAATTACAGATTTATTTGACCTTTATGATAACTGGTATTTAAATATTTACTCACTTTCTCTCTTACTTATCAGAACAAGGGTTAATTGTTAAATCACTGTGTTTCATTCAGAACGTACTTTTCATCTGAAGTCTCCTAATACAGAAGCTGTTGGCTCCTTGTCTCAGTTTTTGTCAAGGGCAACCTAACATATTTGGAGCTATAAATTTTATTTCAAAGATTTTGTTTATTTATTAGAGAGAGTGAGAAAGAGCATGAGCCAGGGATGGGGGAGAGGACAGAGGGCAGAGAAACAGACTCCTCACTGAGCAGGGAGCTGGATATGGGGCCTTGATCCGAGGACCCTGGGATCATGACAGGAGCCAAAGGCAGATGCTTAACCCACTGAGCCACTCAGGCACCCCGGGGCTATAATTTTTAACTCTACATTGACCACAAGCTGTGTGATTGTGGAAGGATTTTTTTTTTCTTCTCTGTGCTTCAGTTTCCCTCTCTGTGAAATAACAATAAGCATATCCATTTCAAAAGGATGCCAAGGACAAGTGGGGGAAGGGGCAGAGGTAGAGGGAGAAGCAGACTCCCCGCTGAGCAGGGAGCCTGATGTGGGGCTCCATCCCAGGACCGAGCTGAAGGTCATGACCTGAGTTGAAGGCAGATGCTTAACCTACTTAGCCACCTAGACGCCCCGTGTTATTTTTATTTTTACATGATGGATTTACTTAGTAATACTTATGCTTACTTACTATACTTACTAAGACCACCTATTTGTCTTCTTTCAGAGGAATTTACCTCATGGGTTGATTAAAGATACAAAGATGAAGAACATTTTGGAGTCAAAGTGAAAAAAGGGAAGGAGTATTACATATAAATATATTCATACCTTAATAAAACTGAAATTGTGTTATTTTTTATTCCGGGTAATAGTTCAGACTGTCGTTAACATTTAATTATTTATTTTAATTGTTAATGAGAAACACCAATCTGATCTTAAATTTGTTTCCACTTCTGCCTGTTTTTCTCCCTTAAAACTGTTTTTAATTTTTTTAATTTCTAAAAAGCGTGTTTTCCACTCCCAGGCAAGTTGTTATGACTAGTTTGACAGAAGTGACATCATGTTGTTTTCCTTTGGTACTGCATTTATTCCTAGCGGGATCAATCTGCGTGAATCAACACTGTTCCTTTTACAACTTTTTAATAGTTTATGTCAATTTGTTAAATTATGAAAGGCACTTTTGGTCTACTAGCTCCCCTCAGGAATTATGCATCAATCAGTTTTCATCTTGTCAGTTAATATTTAAAGATATATTAGAGAATTCAGTTATGGACCACAGACCTACAACTGAAATATTGTACCCTCTCTCCTCTACCCAGGCAGAGTAAACTTTACACTGATGAAAAATAGGGTACACCTGAGAATCACAGTAGGGGTAGAACATTGATCAGGCAACCAGTTTATGGGGAGCAGCTAATAAGTGGAAGAGGCTACACACAGATTGGGGAACTTTAAAATAAGGGCTCCGCCCCAGCTTTAATTGGTGTCAGAATCACCAAAGAACTCTTAAAATGCAGATTCTTAGATGCCATTCCCAGGTAAAATGGGTCAGGGGCTCCGAGGCAGGTAGGTTGTGGCCCATTCACTGAGAAGCGTTGCTGGGGCCTAACGGCAAGTTCCTTGTTGCTGGGAAATTGCCAAGAGTTGCCCTTGTCTTAAGTCTATGCTTTTTTCATCTTCCCAGAGATGAAGCAACAAAAGCCTATGGTGCCCGGGGAAAGACATCTGGCTGACTAGGTACTGGGAGACTTTGGAATGGGAAGTTAAAATATCTCTGGGTTAAGAAACTTTGCGCATCCTTGAAAAATGAAATAAACAACAGGAAAAGTTGGCTCATAGACCAACTCTTTTTTATTTTCTTCCATCCTCACCAAGTACAGGGTCCCCATTAGGACCTACCGCCCTTTATGTACTCGGCAAGGTGACCTTTTTTCAGATCTCCCTTTGCAGCAAAATGTACTGTCTGTCGGGGACGGTGCATGATCTGCCCCTCCCACCATGCCACAAGCAATACCAATATACTTAATAGTTTATATGTAATATACTTAATAGTTTAAAGGTAGTTACTTAAAGTTTCTACGACCACCCATTCCCCTTTTGTCTGTGTGACCACTCTGCCTTGCATGGCCAGAGGAGAAAACATTCCACTGAGATAAGATAGACAGAATCAACTCTTTGCCTAAAGCTAGATTGATATGACTGCCCGTGGACCAGGGTCTGTTTCCGCCCACAATTAGGGATGCTCTGTCCTAAGTTTATGGCACCTGAAAGACACCGATGTCTTGGGGAATTTATGATGAGAAACCTGAAAGAAGTCTGTGTAAGCTCTTACAAATCTCTTTTATCATAATCCTTCCCTCGAGATGATCTGTAACTAAAAAGCTTTAAATAAAGACCCCTGAAGACACAGCTTTCAAGAGATCCCCACACCACTCTTCGAGTCTGGTCTCCTCATATCGCCGACTCCGTCACCACCTTCTGGGAACTCTTGCTGTTGTCGGGGCCGGCTCCCGGCAATGTACCTGGCCTGATCCTCCGAAGACAAGTTTAAAACATTCCTGGAGGCACCAGGAAGCCTAGCGATGTCCCTCAAATCCCAACATATATGCTAGGAGTGTCTACATAAAGAACTCTCCCCAAGATGGTTGTCCTGACCTGCTCCCTGGGCTGTAATTTTCCTCCCGCCTCCCAAGCTCTTGCCAAGGCGTCTTTCTTGCCCTTCACTTCTGTGATTCAGGTTCTCCTCTGCCTCTCCCACCCGGCAGCCTTCTGCATGCACAGTGCAATGTTTCTGCACCAACATGAGGAATTCTGCAGACTCCTTCCTCCCACAGAGAACAAAGAAGACTCCTTCCCCTAGGAACAATGGTAGGTTAGGTCTGGCGAAGTCAGACATAGGAAGAAAACAACTTGAAAACCACCATTTTTAACCTTATTGACTCTCATGAGAAACTTCCAGGTTTGGTGTTTGCTTGATGAGGCTACTGTGAAAGGTGGGTTCCACACTGATAAAAATATTGGTTCTAGGTTTTTCACAGGAGCTTTGATTCTTAAAAAATTCTAGGGGCACGTGGGTGGCTCAGTTGGTTGAGCGACTGCCTTTGGCTCAGGTCATGATCCTGGAGACCCGGGATCGAGCCCCACATTGGGCTCCCTACTCAGCAAGAAGCCTGCTTCTTCTTCTCTCACTCCCCCTGCTTGTGTTCCCTCTCTAGCTGTGTTTCTCTCTGTCAAATAAATAAAATCTTAAAAACAAAAAATTCTAGACTCTTTTCCTCGGGGAAAGATTCAAGCCAAAATCAAGGCATACATTTGCCCCTCTCTGTCCACTTTGTTCTCTTCCTCCTATTTCTGTGGAGAAATTGGACACACTGTGAGAGGTGAGTGGATTGCAACAAGTGAGTGACCCCCCCCCCACCTGAAATCCTCAACTCGCCAGCCATGTGAGCTTCCTCTGTCTCCTCCCCATGGTTGCATCTTCTGAGATTGTTGAAATCAGATTCACATTTACCAAAGGGGTGATTTATCTTTCCCGAGTGAGAACATGATCTCTCTGAAAGTCTGCCTGTCCCAGTAAATGAACGAGTACAATGACTCTTGAACAGCATTTCTGTGAGAATAAAAATTCTGGAAGTTGGACGGGTGGGTAGTTGACTGTCCTGGAACATAGGCCAGCATTGCCCGTCTTTCTCCCAGCACCCAGACAGTTGTAGGCCTGCTGTGAGCCCTCTGTGGATGATGACAACAGACAAGCTGACTCCCTCCACAGAGGTCAGATGGCGCGTATCTATTTGGTGACAACTTGGTCAGAGTTTTTTTGTTTGTTTGTTTCTGTTTTTTGTTTTGTTTTTTGCCTCACAGGAAATGGCACAGAGGGGCCTGCTACTGAGCCTGTGTCCCTTCCTTCCTGTTCTCCAGTGAGTCTCCAACCCAGGGGCTGCTGGGAGGAAGGCGCCTCTGGGCCATATGCGTAAGAGCTGAGAGCCAGGAGCTCAGAGGAGGGCACGCTTTCCCTGTTGCCTCTGCGTTGCCCTGTCCCATCCCGGGAGAATCTGCCTCAGAGACCAGCAAGCCACAGGCCAGGAGCGCGAGACAAGCCATGTGCCTGCCTGCTGTAGCCTGGACCGGCTCCCTTGTCCGGCAACCGCCATCCTCATGGAGCAGTTGGGAGAATCCATGTGGCCTAAAGCAAACAAGGTTAGTTTATCCTGATTTTTAGCCTGGGAAGAGGTCAGAGCTTCTGTGGAACAGAAATCACCCAAGTGAGAAGGCCCAGATGAAGGGATGGCCTCAGGCAATTGCTTCCAGCTCTCCCTTGGGGGTCCTGGCCACCTGGATCACCTGGCTGGCTTCCAGCGGCCCACACGGCTCTGCGAGGCAGCAGGTCTTTCTCTGCCTGTCTTTCCTACTCAGTGGAGAAAAAGACTGGGGCACAGCAAACATTTAAGGAACAGAAGAACAAATCAACCTGAGGTTTTGTGCTGTGAGCTGCTGAGGGGCAGCAGCAGGGAAAGAGAGGTGTGGGGGGTAGGGGAGCGCCTCCAAAAGGGGTAGGAGGAGCCCTTTATCAAGTTTCTTCTGGGACACTTAGTAGCACATTGCTTTCTTGTCACCAAGAAGCACTGCGACACAAGTCTCGAGTTTCCTCCTGATTTTAATCAGTAACAGGCTAAATGAGCCTCTAGTCCATTGAGACCGCCACGTGTAATGGTGAGCACCTTTCTTTGCACGACTCCGGGGGACGCCCTACACGTGAGAGGGATCTAGGGGTTGTGTAGGATTAGTTGTCAGCAGGTAGCTGGGATGTCTTGAGGAAGGGAGTCCTCTTCCTACTTAAGACAGGGACCAGGCTGAGCATCTGGGAGCAGGACACTCCTGTCTTGACTAGAGCCACCCACGGCCTCTTCCTGGACTGACCTGGGCTTGGATTCTTGTCTCTAGAGCGCTTAGTCGGGGTCAGGCCACATCCTCCACAGTGATGCTGAGTGATGCCCATTGATGCTTCTTGGCCCTTCTCTGTCATCTCAACAGGCCACCCAGACCTCTAGCCTCTTGTATCCCAGTGCTCATTACATCACATGCCCTCCTTAATGTCCATCACCCGATTACCCTATCAAGCAACCCTGTTTGTTCCCTTTGATTAGGAGTCTTTAATGGTTTGTCCCCCTCTCTGATTTTGTTTTTTATTTTTTCTTCTCTTCCCCTATGATTCTCTGTTTTGTTTCTTAAATTCCACGTTTGAATGAGATCAGATGATAATTGTCCTTCTCTGATTGATGTATTTCACTCAGCATAATACCCTCCAGTTCCATCCATGTTATTGCAAATGGCAAGATTTCATTTTTTTTGGTGACTGAGTAATATTCCATTGTATATATATACATACTACATCTTCTTTATCCAGTCATCTGTCGATGGACATCTGGGCTCTTTCCATAGTTTGGCTATTGTGGACATTGCTGCTATAAACATCGGCATGCACGTGCCCCTTTGGATTACTACATTTTTATTTTTGGTGTAAGTCCTTAGTAGTGCAATTGCTGGGTCATAGGGTAGCTCTATTTTCAACTTTTTGAGGAAACTCCATACTGTTTCCAAGAGTAGCTACACCAGCTTTCATTCCCACCAACAGTCCCCTCTCTCCACATCTTCACCAACATCTGTCATTTCCTGAGTTATTAATTTTAGCCATTCTGACAGCGTGAGCCATTCTGATCAGTGGTATCTCATTGTGGTTGTGATTTGTGTCTCCCCGATGATGAGTAATGTTGAGCCTTTTTTCATGTGTCTGTTGGCCATTTGTATGTCTTCTTTGGGGAAATGGCTGTTCATGTCTGCTGTCCATTTTTTGATTGGATTATTTGTTCTTGGGTGTTGAGTTTGGTAAGTTCTTTATAGATTTTAGATACTAGCCCTTTATCTGATAGACAATTACAAATATCTTCTCCCATTCTGTCAGTTGTCTTTTGGTTTTGTTGGCTGTTTCTTTTGGTGGGCAAAAGCTTTACTTTTTTTTTTTAAGATTTTATTTTTTTATTTGAGAGGGAGAGGGAGAGAAACAGAGCATGAGCAGGGGGTGGGGCAGAGGGAGAGAGAGAAGCAGACTCCCTGCTGAGCAGGGAACCCTATGTGGGGCTTGTTCCTAGGACCCTGGCATCATGACCTGAGCTAAAGCAGACACTTAAAAACTGAGCCACCCAGATGCCCCAAAAGCTTTTTATCTTGATGAAGTCCCAGTAGTTCAATTTAGCCTTCGAAGAATTTTTAAGACCGTAAGTAACAATTTGGTTGTTTAGAGCATGAGCTTTGACTGAGACAGGCTTTGGATTTTTGAGTTTGAATTTCAGCTGTACAACCTTAAGCAAGTCCTGCAATCCTTTTTGATGGATTGACCAATCCATTCATTCCTTTAATTAGTTATTTCTTCAAAAATATTTACTGAGTACTTACCCTGTGCTAGGCATGAGGTAGTTCTGGTCTCTGCCCTCACGGAACTTGCAAGTCCCTGGAGGAAGGTAGGTATTAAATAGACACTGACACTGATAATCATGCACAACACCGGTCAGGGCCTGAAAGAAGCCTATAGGGAGCGATGGGGATGAACAACAGGAGGGCTTGATGAGCCTAGTAGGAGGGCTGAGGCTTAGAGAATGAAAAAGAATGAACCTGGCAAATGTGAGGAAGCATGCCAGCTGGAGAGGGCAGCATGGGCAAAGGTCCTGGGCCAGGGCATTCCGTGACAGAAGACCAGTGTGGTTGGATATGCAGTCGTGGGCAAGAGGAGCATGTCTGGAGACAAGGCTGGCAGTGGGGGTGCTGATCAGGCCTGGTCATGAGAACTTTGCACTCTGACCCGAGAGTACAGAAAAATTTAAGCAGGTAAGGGACACCATCCAACCTAGTTTTAATGTTTAATAAAGCCACATATCCGTCTAACATGAAGAAGCTAAACTAGGGTGGGAACAAGAATCAGTGGAGAGAGGAAAAGGCCCAAGGGGTATCAGGTTGCCTTATAGTTTCACCAAACAACCACTTAATTTCAGAACTCAATTCTCTCTCCTTGGTTTATTCTGCAGCTCCTCTCTTTTCTCTGCAATGCAGCTTGCCAGGACTCCTCTCTCTCTTCTGCATGTCCTCAGTGTTCTACAGGGACTCTACACCCCATCACTAAGCCAATGAATTATTAAAATCAATTTGTTTTCCAAGAGATGGTATTTGGTCTCAATGCAAGTTTTTGTGGGGGTGTGACAACGCCAGACCGGTGCTCACAGTTCACTAACTATGGGTCCCAGGGCCCAGGCCAAGTGACAGCGGTCTGAAAAATGTCGGCTCTGCGTCTCTAAATGGGAGGTAGAGGCAGCTGACTCACCTGCCCAGGGACGGGTCATGCTGCTGGAGACCGGGTCAGGGCCCACTGCCGGCCCTGTGCTCCCACCCCGGCTCCCTGCCAGCTGCCAGGGAAGCCCTACTCTTCAGACCTGCTCAGCTGGTGCAGAATGCACAGTGTGTTTTCCCCAGGGACCCAAGATTACTTATGCATTTGTTCAAGGTGCGGGACTGGGAATGCCCAGGAGACACTGAGCCGTGGGGGGACCCTTGGGCACCTCTTTGGAAGGCAGCCTAATTCTACCACTGCCCTCTGTCCTCACCCCAGTGGCTCCTTGATTTCTTCTGCTGTCATTTCTCTGCCTACCAACTAGGAGAACTGCTCATATTTAGAAAAGATGAATCTCCCAGTTCTCTCAAGGGATCACAGCTACCCTAAATAAAGTTACTTGTCCTGTGAGTGTCTTTGATCCCTTTTTAACTTCCTGCTTAGGGTTGCTGGCAGGACTAAACCAAGGTCTATTGATTTTCTTTGTGTTCATTGTTCCTCGGAATTGAGCCTTCTTAAGTATCTCTGGATGGATATCAGCTGAATAATAAAAGAGAGAAAGAGAGACTTGGAAATATTAAGAAATATTTGGAGTCAATTTTTTTTTTTTTTTAAATATGGGCCCCCTGAAAAAGGAAGGGAACCAAAGAGGATGTTAGAAATGTCCCACTGGACATGATGTTGGGTGCAGAGTCCTTTGTCATGTGGCCTCTGAGTGAGCCCCGAGGCTGCTTGTCATTCTCAGGTCAGTGTGTTCATGGCTGACCAGAGTCAGCTATGCCCACAATGGATACAAGGAGGCTTGGGGTACTGAAATCTTGGTCTAGTCCCAGGGCTTTCTGCACAGACATCACTGCCACAACTGCCCGCTTCCTCTGAGAGAAAAAAGGATCCAGTAAACATAACTCTTACCGTGCGCCAATACGAACTTGGAGTTAAGATATATAATCTCACAAGCCAATTATTGTTAATCCTTCCATTTCACAGATGAGGAGAATGAGGCCCAGAGAAGTTGCTTGTGCTAGGCAGACTGGTTCTAGAGTCCTGGTCACACAGGCCTGCCTCTGGATAGCGAGCCCCGGGTTCCCCGGGTCAGATCCTGCCTTTCCCAGCTGCTCACCCCGGGAGTCCCTGAGGTCCTCTGCCATGTTGGAGCCTCAACCCAGCTCTTTTCCCAAGCCTGGCCTGGCAACAGCCTTGGTCAAAAAGCCTGGAGGAGACTCACCATATTGGCAACGATAACAACGGTGACCCACCAGGCATTCTACAACTCTTTCAACAAAAAATCCTCATCAGGTTTTATTATCATCCCCATTTTCAAAGTAGGAAAGTGAGGTGTAGGGGAGAGAAGTGACTTGCCCTTGGCCATGGGACAGGGGCGGGGGTGGGGCCTGACTCGAAGAAGCCTGTGGTGAATCTTTTGTGCAGTGCGGTTAATCCGTTAATCCGTTAATGGCTCTCTACCACAGAGAGGGTCACCTCTGGAGGCCGGGTTGGGGCGGGGGGGAGTCTCCTGAACAGGGCCAGACAGACCCGAGATTAAACTCCTACCATATCAGTATTTGTCTGCCGTAGAAGGGCTACTTAACCTCTTGGAAAATTAGTTTCTTCTTCTGTAACCTGGGTCTAACTCCCGCTTCGTCCCGCTGGGTCATTTTGAGATCAAAAGACATAAGGCTGGATTTCCGAGATTTGAGGCATTCATGTACTGCCTTTATGGTTTTTGCCATTATTTAAGAGTCTCCATAAGTTGACTGAAAGAAAAATAAATACTAAAAAAAAAAAAAAAGATTTTACTACTTTAAGTGAAAAGCCACACAAAACAAAAAATCCGTAATTCCTAAAGAAAAGAAAAACTGCGCGTGTGCTCTAAAAACGATCGGAACAATCAGCAGAACATATGCCATGGGAAACACCAATACCAACATATCGTTTATAAAGTGCATATAGGTCAGGAAGCTGTGCACAGGGAGTGGTCATTAAAGGGCAGCCCCTCTCCTCCTGCTCCTGCCCCTCCGCCATCCTTCTTTCAGAGCCTGTTCTTGGTCTTCCCCTGCCACGTGGCCCCAGTCTACACCTCTATGCATGCTGCACATTGCTAGGCTAAAGCCTCCTGCCGTGAGTCTATTCACTAAGGACCAGGAAGATAGAAATCCAGGACCTAGAAAAATGACAGATATCAAAGCAAGCGACATCAAGCTTCTCCACTTTTGGAGCGGGTACAAATTTGTGTGCGGGAGAAATGTACTTAATGAAAAGAGACTGGGTACTAGCAGGAAATGAAAAATCACCTCAGGAATAGGATAGGAATCCTACTGCTCTTTGCCAAAGCCTTCAGTAAACAGCAGCTGTGTAGAAGAAAGGTAGATAATTTAAAAAAGGAACTTAGTTTCTATGCCTGGTGTCTTTAATGTTGCCAATTGTATGCAAAGCCTGTGGGGGTGGGGGGCTACCTGGGAACTGTGGGCAGAGTAACTCTTCCTGCAAGGCAAAAAGAAGCGATAGAGGCTAGAGAGCTTCAGCAAAGTTCTCCAATTA